>JAURVB010013446.1:0-117654 GCA_033002965.1 Piper betle | reverse complement strand
TAGTAGGGACTTAGCTGCTATTTCAGCACCTATTCCAAGATGGTTGGAAGAAATTAGGAAAGCATATGTTTCCAGTGATGTGATTCAATTATTAATGTAATGACCCAGCCCAAAGTGCAATGTAATGGGCTAAGTCATTTCTTTAAAATGGGTACCCCGGAAGTTAAAGATCTCTAGTCCATTCCCACTTATAAACAGGATCTTCTCCCAGTAGGTATTAGATGTGAGACTAAGTTGAGGGATCTCACAATCCACCCACCTTAGGAAATTTCAGTCCCCGAAATGCCTATATTTGGCCCGTTGCTAGCCCCAGCCCACGACCTTTCTGGCCCATGACCGGCAGCCTAGCCAACGTTTCTAGTCCAGCCCACCATCTAACACGGAACTAGGTCAGCTCTGATACCATTTGTAACGACCCAACCCAAAGTGCAACATAATGGGCTAGGTCATTTCTTTAAAATGGGTACCCCGGAAGTTAAAGATCTCTATAGTCCATTCCCACTTATAAACAGGATCTTCTCCCAGTAGGTATTAGATGTGGGACTAAGTTGAGGTATCTCACAATTAATAAAGAAATGTGCTGCAAATGAACTGTCATCACATTGGCTTATTAGAGAGGATATTCTATTTTACAAGGGTAGAATTTATTTGGATTCCCAAATGCAGCTGATTCCCATCATTCTTAAAGAATTTCATGATGGAACACACGAAGGCATTCGGAAAACCCTTAAAAGATTGAGAGCAATTTTTTACTGGTCTCGAATGGTTCAAGATGTGATGGCTCATGTGAAGAATTGTGAAGTTTTTCAAAGATTTAAATCTTCTTCATTAACACCTGCGGGTCTATTGCAACCATTGCCAATACCAAAACAAATTTGGACTGAGGTATCAATGGACTTCATCACTGGAATGCCAAAAAGCCAGGGAAAAGATGCTATTCTGGTGGTGGTGGATAGGTTATCTAAATACAGTCATTTCGTTGCAATCACTCATCCTTTTACAGCCAATTTCATTGCTCAAATCTACTTTGAAAACATTTTTAAGTTGCATGGTATGCCCAATTCCATTGTGTGTGATAGAGATGCTATATTTACAAGCCAATTTTGGAATGAGTTGTTCAGGTTGCAAGGAGTAGCCTTCAATTACAGCTCAGCTTATCATCCACGGACAGATGGACAAACTGAGGCAGTTAACAAAATTTTGGAACAATATTTGAGATGTTTTGCTGGTGACAGATCTCAAACTTGGGTGAGATGGTTGGCATGGGCAGAGTATTGTTATAATACTAGTTTCCAATCTTCTATTCGTATGAGTCCCTTCGAAGCAATTTACAACATGCAGCCACCAAATTTACTGACATATGTTTCAGGTTCAGCAAAGTCAGGTGAGGTAGATTTGTTATTGCGCAATCGAGATCAATTGTTACATGAGCTAACTGAAAATCTGAAGAATGCTCAATTGCGCATGAAACAACACCATGATTTGAGGAGAAGAGATGTAGAGTTCCAGGTGGGACAATCGGTCTTTCTCAAATTACAACCTTATAGACAATCATCTTTAAGATCAAGGAGAATTACAAAATTGGCAACTAAGTTCTATGGACCATTTCTGATTGTGGAACGCATTGGAGCAGTTTCTTATAGATTGAAGCTACCACCAACTGTAAAATTCATGATGTCTTTCACATTTCTTAGCTCAAAGCTTCAATCAATGCATATACTAGAGTTCAGTCTTCAATACTAGCAATGCAATCTCCTGACAGTTTTATACAAGACCTTGAAGCAGATCAAGAACTGGTACAACCTTGAGGTCAAGGTTGTCTTTAGGAGGGAAGGTATTTGGTGTGAGTAATGTAGTGTCGGAAGGGAGTGAATTGAGAGGTAGTTATGTTAGTTGGAATGGGGAAGGGTAAAACAGTAATTGCATAATTTTAAACTTGTATAAAAGGCGGGAAAGGGATGAATTGTGTAATTTTTGAATTCCTGAATTGAATTTCGTTTTCTTGAACAAGAAGCAAGTTCTTGTTCTTCTTTCCACCCTTCCATCTCCAAAACCTAAATTCTTTTTGAAATGCCCTGTTCACCCCTGTTTTTCTCTGTTTTGGATCCACCAATGGCTCCAACCAAGCAGAATAACAAGCAGGGCAAGGGAAAGGAGTTGATCCTTAGTCCAACTGAGCTTGATCATAACATCGTGCTGCCCACGAGAGGAGCTAGCATTCCTCCTTTACATATAATATACTATATTAGATTTTTGGAGATATATGATATAGTCTATTTAATCATAAATTAAATTTAACGTAATATACTGAATTGAGTAAAATAAGAAATATTTCTCTCTTGATTTTAGGCTTTTTGCTAGATTTATATGAAATGGGTAGTTTATAATTAAAGGCATGTGTTTTTTCTTTTAAGACCTATCACCATATCATATGAATTAATAAATTATTCCACATTTTTTAACCCACAATAATAAATAGTTTATTTTATGGCATTATTTCTTAGCCATGCATCCGTATTGCACTTTCCATCTTTTATATGCAATAAAATATACTATATATTTACAATAATAAATATGTTGCTAACTTGGCAAGGCCAGCCTTTGGTTCAACCGGACCAGAGAATTTAAAATGTATCGATGGACCGGTAAACAAATTTTATTTGAGTTTTTCTCCCAAAATTTATTAATTTTTTATCTTAACAGAGCCTTCATTCTATGAGTGAAAAAAATGAGAACAAAATGTTCTATTTATAAATAACAGGGTTGTAGCTAATTAATAGGAAAAAAATACTTCACTAATTATAGCTATAATTAGGTTACTTGAGATAATAATTAGGTTCTTTATTGAGAAGTCGGTTCTTTAAATTCATAATTATCTATAATTTTTTGCATGAGCACCACGACCTTCACTCCCAGTGCTGCGATGGTTACTTAATTTTTTGCTACATAGCTTAGTGTCATGGCACTCCTTCCTTGAGATTCCAGCGCCACGACAATGGCTTTTTTCTGATTACTTTCTCCCGGATGTCGCGACACTTGCTTACTGAGATATGAGTTTCGCAACTTTCACTCGATAACTTGTATTCTTCATTCCTATTCTCGTCTAATTCATCTGGGTCTTCTATATTCACTCGATTATAATTGAATTGTTCTAAGCAAATAAAAATATATTAAAAGCCTAATATATTATCAAAATTAACTAATTCCAAATATAAATTCAAAATCATCTAAACTACTCACACCTTCCTAAAAACTAAAATTAAACTACACAAAACTCTCAAACACAAGCATAATTAAGTCCAAAATCTAGAAATTTTTTTTTTCTAACACTTATCACATCCCCTAGACCTAACATTTTGCTAGTCCTAGAACAAAACAAAACTAAAACTAAAGACACAAAAACTCCAATCAAATCAACTTTGAAAATACCAAACTCAAAATAATTGTTATTTTCATAAGGGAAATTATATAACATCTTAGAAAATATTTCAATCACTTAACCTATATCCAAAATAAGCGACTTAAATTCATGTTTCCACCTCATCATAGATCTCACTTTCAGGCATATTTTCAAATCAAGGATACTATAAGCTTGCAACATCACGATGTTTATCTACGTATACGTTCACGTGTATTAGAGCTAATGGTTCACGTTTACAAGAGTTAATCATGTGCCTGACCCATATTCATGTCATCATACTTAGATGGACCACAAGCCAACATACTTAGATATGGACTACATCTAGATCTCGAACCTTGACTAATTTAATCTTCATATTAATCATCATTGGACTCATTCATATATATATATATATATATGGTAGTTGCCTGGGCTCTAGTGCAGGAAATATTCTTGTTCTAGAGTTTATTTGGGTCATTGGATTAGAAGGACAACCAAGGATAAATTATTTAAAGAAGAAAAAGTCCCCCTCGCTATCTCCCAGCCATTGGTAAAAAATAAAAAATATACACACCACCAATTCTAGATGTCCGCAAAAAAAAATTTGTTCACTTGACAGCCCGATTCGATTGCCTTCCATCATCAGTCATTGCTTAGAGTATATATATATATATACACATACATATAAATCATAAAACGTGAATTTTTTTTATTGGTGAACTTTAATCACGATAATAATTTTTTTATCTAGTAGTTCACATTCAATAGTTATTGATAGAACTACCCGTAAGTAATAACTTAAACTCCTCACTGTAAACCGTTAAATGAAAAATTACTAGTTATGATCATGGTCGCATAAATCGGAATCGGTTTTCGATGGAGTTGGAATCGGAATCGGAATCGATCTAAATCGGACAGGAATCAATTCAATTGAATCAGTCCAAATTAGTTTAATCGGTCATATATAATAATTTGACAATTCATAATATAAATATATTAAAATTAGGTATTGATGTTATTTTGATATTATTCTGTGTATTATAGTTTATGATATTTTTAAATATTTTTTATGATTTTTTTAAAATTATTTAGAATTAATTATTATTTTTTACTCGGGTTAGAGTCGAGTCAACTTTTAATTACGAGAATGCCACCCCCTGCCGTCGCCGGCGGCCCGGTCGGCGGCGAGTCTCGTGGCCACTGCACTATCGGCCGGCCACACGTCGGAGGCCCGGTTGCGAGGGCGGAGGCGATGTCGGCAGCCCGGTCGGAGGCCCAGTCGGCGGCCCGATCGGCGGCGATTCGTACGTTCACAGGCCCGACTCGGTCCGGCCACACGTCGGCGGCGACGTTGCGAGGTCGGAAGCCCGGTCGGAGGCGAACCCGGAGTCGGGGACGCACGGCGGAGGGCGGAAGCGCGGCGGCGGAGGGCGGACGAGCGGCGGTGGAGTGGGTTAACGTTAGGTTTTTTAAATCAAAATTCCAATTTTACCCATGCTTAAATAATTTAATAAATATCATACCTAGGGTATTTTAGTAATTTATCCAAAAAAACCGATTCTTCCCGATTCCAAATCGGAGTCAACTCGGTTGGAATCGAGGTGAATCGACCGAGTTGGGCTCCGATTCGAGGCTGACCAATTCGGCCCCGAAATTGGATCGGCACGCTGCTGATCTGATTCGAATCGGCCGATTCCACCTGCAACTCTGGTTATGATAAATCTGGTTAACAAAGATTACATTAAAAAAATGTTCACACCTTATATATATAGGAGAAAATTTAAGTTGAGTTATACTTTATATAATTTATATGAACTATACATTTAATTTGAATCATTTTTAATCAGTCCCGTAAAATAAAATTTATATGTATTAAAAATGAAGTGCATGAGTAAGAAGTTGATAAAATTTTTTATGATATCATTGTAACCTACTTTTAAATTTTTTAAAAATGCACTAGTTAATATTTTGAAATTAATTTTCATTACAATTACTTTGACAATTAAGATGAATATTTTAGAATCATTAGATTGAGTTGAAAATTTATAATTACCCTTATTATTTATTTATTTATTTATCTATATAGATTTTGAGTAGTAGGGCCACTAAATTACTTTAAATAAAATGTGTAGTTTATAGAAACCATATGACATGTAGCTCATATATACATGGCTCTCTCTACGTATATAGATTGTGGTGACTTCTTTCTTAGATTTTCTTTTGGGCATTTTATATGTAAATTTACTCAAGTCTTATTTGTCTATTTATCTATTGACATTCCTTATACTTACAACTCCTTTTAGCATTTTAGTGTCACGCTTGAAATGAAAGAAATTTTTTGGCTTTGTAACATAAAAAAGAAGATTATGTGTCATGGAGAAGTAGCCAATATTTCTTTTTGGTTTTAGTTTCTAAAGCATTCTAAAATACTTTTAGTAGGCGTGGCCATAGGTGAAATAAGACAACTTTGTTTGTTTTAGAGTTGAATTTAAACTTATTAATAATATTTTTAGAAAAAAAGATATTAATACTTGTGCTTGAAGTTAAAAATCTAAATTTATGTTTATATATGTGACTACTTTGGTAATATTTATCTTATTATTTTATTTTAAGAATCAACGTCTATAATATTATAAATATTAAAAGTTATATTTTTGTTTAAAATTATTATTATTATTATTTTACTATTTTAATAAATTTTCAAGAGAAGTTCAAAATGAATATTTGAAATTAAATTTTTTATAGAAAATATCATATTTTTTATTTGACAGGTGAAGAGACAAGTCACTTCATTTGTCATCAAAGTTTCAAACTAAAATATCTAACATTAAATATAACTTTTTTGAGGTGGTTAATAAAGGAGTTTTTTACCCCAAAAAAAAAGTAGTCAGTTTTGGTATTACCAAGTCAACAAAAAATTAAAATAAATTATTAAAAGAACCAAAATTTAATTAAAACACTTAAACTATTTTTAAAATATAATTTTTTATAAAATAGCCGCTACAATGGGCAGCTAGATCAAGCCGCCCCATTGTATGCTTCATCGTTGAGGCAGTGGCTGAATTTGGTGCTAGAGCGTCGTTATTTTTTATTTTTTATTGTTAATAAATAGTTTTTAATTTAAAGGTAGTTTGAATATTTAATTAAATATTCCCGTTTTTTATTATTTATTTTAATCTTCTCTCCACCCGATAATATAAAAAACAAACGCCCATTTTCTGGTAAAAAGGACATGTCCAAGTAGATTTTTCTAATTGGGAATCATCTTCTTGGCCAATCGTGACCGTCCAATAGAATTCGCAAGGCTATGATTTTATACGTCCTCGCCGGAGTTTCCCGCAACAATCACCGGTGTTCCTTCTGCGCCACCACCCTCCGTCGCTGGCTCCGCCGCTCAATTCCCTCCCACCACCGCCGTCTCCGGCGATTGTGGACTGGAGAAGGAGGGAAGCAACGGACAAAATCTCGCAATCGATGAGCAAGTTCGCGACTTTCCTCACGCCGCCGGCGTCGAGGCCCGTCGGCGCATCGCCCTTCACCTCCCCGAAACTCACACTCCCTAGGTTCCTCATCGCGTGCCACCCAGCCGCCGGCGACCGCCAGCACGTCCTCCACGACTCCCTCGACGCTTCCGGCGTCGACACGCTCCACGCCCGGGTAAGTCAGTCTCTGGACCTCGTATCTCTCTATCCACGTGAAAGTTGCTGTCTTTGCCTCTGAAACTAGGCTATTTTGGGTTGGAGCGAATGTAGGGGGCAAGGGAGGGGTTCTTGGGGCAGATTCGGCGCATGTCGTCCGTGGAGAGGGAGACGAGCATCGCCATCAACCAGGGTGTCAACCTTGCCAGGGCCGCCTTGCACATTGCGGCCGAGGACGACGCCCTCGTTTCTCACTCGTCCGTTCCCCTTCCTGTTGATGCCTATGTTGAGCGGTTGGACGACCTCGCCATGGGTTTCTTCCATCACTTCGATCCTCCCTCCGGCTGCTCCCCCGAGCTCTACCTTTCCAGTTTGGAGCACTACCTCTATGTACACCAGGTCCCTCGAACCCTACTGTTTTTGCTGCCTGCTTACCAATCGTTTTGTACTTTTTGATTTATCATTTGTGTCATGCATGAGACGGGTGCTAATCGTTTCATTGATTGTTGTATGACTTTTATGAATGCTGCTTATAATAGTGTTGAACACCAATGATTTATACAGGGTTTCCAGAGAGCGAGTTTGTCCATTTTGTCGGATACACGGCCTTTGTACCTTCACTCTGTACGTAATACTTGTTCTACTTGGCAATTGTTGCCTCGGAGCTAGAAATCTTTGTTGGACTTCTCTTTACGTTTTGTTTTTGGAGTCGATGTATTTGTTTGTCTGATTGTGTAAAGTGTAAACAGGTTTTAATTCGTCGTTTAGGTTCTGTAGCCATGCTTTCTTTGATATACTCTGAGTCGCTGAAGATGCTTAGGCTTTGTGGGTCATTGGATTTTGATGCTGAAATTCGCTATCCTCGCGACTTTGTCAATCCTCCTCGTGGTTATCAGAAGCAAAACAACAAGGTCTCAGAAGAAGCTCATCTCATGACATCCCAGTCACTCTTGGTTGAGGTTGGTTGCCCTGTTACCGATTACACTAATATTATTGATTCGTGTCGTGTGGTTGAGCTGCCAATACTAGCTCACTGCTTTCTTACTTATGTCTTCCTCGTCGGATTCATTTGACTAACTCGTGAGGGTGGTGATTTTGTAAGATTAAGAGTAAATATGACAAATCACACCTGCTCATTGAGGTTCACATTCAACCATTTCAAATGGTTGAACTTGTAAGGTTGGATGAGTTGGTCCTTCCCATTAAAGCTGAAAAATGGGTATATCTGAGAATCTAGTATTATCCCAATTCTAAGTTCTGACGTGGTAGCACCTGCCTCAGGACTACTAATCGAGCATGCGAGTCATGTTAGCCATATGCTTGAACTTGACTCGAATTAGTTTAAAGCTTGCTCGAACTCGACTACTCGAATAAATTTTGGATTCTTGCACTCAAACTTGACTCATAATTAAAACTTGCTATTTGAGTTCGAACTTGTTTATATAGCAAACACTTGACTTGTTCAAATCCCAGTTCAAGCAATTCAAATAAAAAATTAATAAATAATAAATAAAAAAAATTGAAAAAAAACGAACCCATGAAACATGCCAAAGAAAAACAACTTATTAAAACTCTTCATCACAAGATAACTTGGAGGAAATAAACATAAACCATTTTCTCAAGAAACAATTATATCCATAACTTCAAAAGACAATAAATAAAATATGATGACAAAAAACAAATTTACATTCATCCAATACGAGTTACAAGGTGATAGGGAAAAAATAAAAATTTCAATCAAAATACTTGCATAATTGAAAGATTAAATAGGGCATCTATTGCATATATTATCTATAAAATCATAAGAGAGAAACCCAAATAAATCCCTACTAGGAAATGCATACATAATGAGATAAAACAACAGAGCAGCAACAGACTAAACAGAATGGTGGACATGGGAGCTAGCAGCGGACGGGAAGGATGATGGAGATGGTGAAGAGGTTGGTGATGGTGTTGGGGGAGCTAAAGAGGGTGGTGCTGAGGCAGAGCTTGGGGAGGAGGTGCCACAGATTGGAGTTGGAGATGGGGAGGAGGGGAGGGGGCCCACCACTAGAAGAAAGGGGGTTGACGGTGAAGGAGAAAGAGGGGCGGTGGTAGAGAGAAAGGGGGGCAGCAGTGGAATAGATGAAAGTGGGGAGGGTAGAAGAGTTATAAGGAGTGGGTACCTTAGTTAATAACTTGATCAAATTGAATTCGAGCCAAGCTACGAGGATAGTTTGGGTTGATCTTGAGTTAATATTGAGTCAAATTGAACACTACCTTGCTCGAACTCGAACTCCACAAGTTGTGAAGTTCGAGGTCGAGTCGAGTTGATCTAAGTCGAACATGAAATGCATCGTGAGCTGACTCGCTCAATTAGTAGCCCTACCTACCTTAGATCCTATACAATGCAATATAAAAAGGTGCAACTTCTTGCAATGATCTTGGGGGAGTGATAATATGAAAGTGATTGATAAGTTTTATAGAGTCTAGCGTTGTCTTATTTCAACAATTCAATGTGGATGGCCCATAAGGTTGATGCAATGTGTGAGGCTTATGAGTTTGGTAGGAATCAAATGTGCATGAAATTATTTGCAATTTAAAACAACATATATGCTTTAATTATTGTGGCTTTTATAAGCGAATCAATCTAGTAAAGTCGTGATACTCTATATGTCAGTATCAGATTTTCTCTTCTTCTTCTTCTTCTTCTCTCTCTCTCTCTCTCTCTCTCTTCTCTCTCCTTTTTCTTTTGATTTATATCAATGGCCAAAGACATTGACTAGACAATTGTCTGAGAATTTTACCAGCTCTTGGAAATGTATCTCAAGGTTTTGCTTTTATATATAGATTTTGACCAATCTTAAGGATGCTTTCTGGCCGTTCCAATATGATAATACCAGCAGTTTGTTCTTGAGGGCAGCATATGCAGCAAACTGTATTGATGAATCTGGCATGAAAAAGAATGCTTTTGACTCTTACAGCAATGTCAGGCACAGGTAGATTGAATCGTGTACTAACTGGATTGCTTTCTAAAATTTCTTCTCCTACTTACATTCTTGATTGTTGTATCTGTTCAGTGGTCTTGAATTTGCATCTGCCAAAGCAGCTGAACATAGGTTGGGGCGCGGGGTGTGGACTAGTGTGCGCTTTGGAGACATGCGGCGTGCATTAGCTGGTAAATTTCTTCTATTCTATAGATGTATTTTTTCAGCATCTTCTCTTCCTATGCCGCTCCTGTATTTAACCATGCCATTTCTTAATATAGTGTATTTTGGATGCTTTTATTCTGTTAAGATAAGCAGTGAACACTATCCTTTTTTCGGTTCCTTTTAATGATGGTAGCAACCTAGTTGTCATCCTTTTCACAGCCTGTGAGCGTCTAATTCTCTTAGGATTTGATCATCGAGAGTTGAGAGATTACAGCATTCTTCTCTACCATTGTGGATTATACTGAGGAATCTCTGAAGTACCTTAAGGAGTATCAAATGATGATGGTATCTTGCCTTAAATTTTCTTTTTGTTTGATTAATTGGGAAGGTCTTCTAAATTTCATTGTTACAGGAAAATCTTGGGACGGACAGCTTGTCTTCTGAAGAGCAAATGGAGAAGGATGCAGTCGATAATTTGCTTAATCGGCTGAATCTTATATCACAGGTGAAAGGATGGGGGCTTACTTCGTCAAACTGTAGAAGTTTTTGGGAAAATTCTCGGAACCGTGGTAATTCACTTGTATGTAGCATTCATTGGTTCGTTAAAATGCCATGTTAGAGTGGCAAGCTAGAAACCAGGGTGCTTGAAAAAATTTAAGATATATTCACTCTTCCTCCGAATCTGTATTGTAAAACTTGCATTTTGCACATAAAAGAATGAAGGTTTCTGTTTTTAAGTGAATGCACGTTAATGTGCTCTATCATTTTATCAATTGGTTTGTGCCCCTCAATATTTTCCTCTATGATTGCGGTAAATTACGTGAACTGTTTAAATCAATGGAACTTCTTATCTCTCGATCTCTCTCCTCCAATTCTTGGCGTAGTTTGGACGCCATATATCTTCGTGCCAGTTAGTAAACAACCTTACAAGTAGCAACGAGACCCTCATTCTCTTTCCTCGTTTTATCTTCTTTTCATGAACTTTGATTTCTGCCAATAGAGCCTGGGGCACCTACTGAAGTCCTCTGGAAGACGAGGCTCCCGGCGATAATGCCAAGATGCTCTCCCCTTTGCTGCACCCACAAATATGGCTTTCTATCAACAGCTAAGGAATGATTGACCTTGAATAGCATTATACAGCGTTTACGATGCAAGCAGTTTTGGTTTCATGGGGTACAAGTGAAACCCATTTTTCATATGACTAGAAGTACACGTGGACAGTGTTTGAGGTCCTCCAATACAAAGCCACTGTGGGAAGGGATACGGCTGTCTTGGGCATGCATCACACGCCCCCTCTGTATATGTTTGCAACAACTGTTTTTGGTGTGTGGATTGCGTGGACGTTATAACTAGACAAATATATTGTTGGGGAAACCCAATTTGTGAAAGCCAATTGCCTCCTAACTATGATATATTAAACATGAAATGCATGGCCATAAAATACGTCTATTATGTGTCAAAGGCTTAAACTTGTAGCAAGAAGAAAATTAGCTAGATATAATAATCACATTTCAACTTCAATTCATTAACCAAACAATCGCATTTAAATGCAACATCATATTAGTTTGGTTAGAACAGCTAGCTAAGATGAGAATATGATATATATTGTTACTTGGCCATGTCAATAAGCAGAAATATCAAGCATTAACTGGTTCAATAGTTACAAAAATTGGAATCGGATGTTGAATCAGATTGGAAAGGAGTCGTTAAATCAGACCTATTCAGAAAAATCGAACAAGAATCGATTCACTTGAATCAGTCAAAATCGGTAGGTTTGTAGTTATATAACATATCATTTTGATATTATAGTATGCATTATATTTTATAGTATTTTTTTATATTTTAAGGATTTTTGAATTATTTGAAGTTGATTATTATTTTTAACTTGAGTCAGAGCCGAGTCAACTTTTAATTCCGAAAATGTCACTCACTATTTCTTTCCCCCTATTTTCTTCCTGACGCGCTGCGACTCTAAACTGCCACCACTGACGCTACCTCTGACTCGCCATGCTGCCGCAACACCCATCCCCCGTCGCTACCCTTGCCGGTTGGTCCCCCGCCACCGTCCAAAATTGGTTTAAATTGGCTAATTACACATCGAGCTCAATCGATCAAATCATAGACCAATTTCTACGAAGACCGATTTACATACTTTTTGAATTGGAATGCTTCGATTCGATTTAAATTATTTAAATTGGCCGATTTTTACAACTATGATTAGTTCATGTAATCCACATCTTTATTATGCGGATTAAGGGACACATATCATATGATCAAGTTGCTCATAATATTATGAGAGGTCTAGGTATAAGAGGCTAGATCATCCCCAAGAGTTCATGTTGACAGGAAGGTTTTGTTGAGAAAAAATTCCTAAAGTTAGAGATCAACAACCGAGTAATGGGAAAATAAGGTCAAGACAAGAGAAAACAAGATATGAAAGATAAAATAAAAGGGATATAGAGATAAAAGAGAAAAAATATATTATTCGCCAATTTAATCTTATATAGAGTATTGAGGAAAATAAATTTTGTAATCTCAATAATATAAGTTAGGTGAGTAATCTTTTAATACATTTCTATATGTTTGGACGACCATGTAATTTTTTATTAAAATAGTGAATGTTTATTGTGATTAATGTGATTTTTGACTTTGAATAGAAAGAGAGTTTTCCAAGTTTTATTTATGTTCTTTTTGTTTTGTTTTACTTTATTTTTAGCATTATTTTTATATCTTGTATTCGCTGATATTGATCACCCAACGTTCGAGATTTTCTCTAACAGGTTTGGCATTGGTAGGAGCTAGCATTGTAACCTTTTCTCATTTGGAAGAAGCGAGATAGAGAGGAAAGTTGTCTGCACTCGGAAGCTAAAAACGGTTTATTTTCTCAACAAGAATCATATCATCTTGTTGATTAAGAAGGCCACGAATTGTCCGTTCTACAGAGCTGCTTTGACTGTGTTGTTTCTTCTTTCTGCTGCATCACCGATTGTGAGATTGCCCACCATGGGATACCACCAACTTCACAGGTAATATCCTCGACGGTTAATTATTTGTGCGTAATTTCTTGTAGCTATCTACTGATCACAAAATGGTAACCTGTTGATTTGATCTCAGTGGTCAGAGGTGAACCAGGTGAAGCTTATGACACATTTAGCATTCATTTCCTCTCTGTGAAGCATTTTGATGCCCATGAAGCAGAGCTACCTTCTAGCATGCCAGTTACTGTTCTTCCTTGATCAACGGTAAGACCCTTATAAGCTAAGAGTAACACATCCATATTTTCAATTATTGATCATGTGCTCATAATTCAATCTGCAGGCACAACATTATTGGAAATACTACAAGATGGAACTCTGTGTTGCGATCGTTCCAACTTGAGAAGTGACATTTGCTACATGAAAGGTGACATAAGAACAAGTTTCCCATACTCCTCAAGCATCTTATACAACCCGTTGCACCATCAACGTGATGATAAGATAAGATCTTACACTAGAAAGTGGAAGGGAGAAGTCATGAACACTGTTAACGAAGTTCACATCAAAGCCATCAATGCCCGAAGGGAAGTTTGCACCATCGCCCAGCTGTAAATAGTGACGTCAACCGAACCGTGCCCGCGGTGGTCTTCTCCAGGGGCGGGTACGCCGGAAACCTGTACGACGAGTTCAACGACGGATTAACACCGCTGTATAGCACGTTGGAGAGGTTCAAAGGGAAGGTGGTGTTAGAGTTTCATCAATGGTGGATGACCAAGTACCGGGAGGTGGTAAAGAGGATGACCAATTACGATTTGGCGGATTTTAACACAGACCAACGTGTTCACTGCTTCAAGGAGACGATAATTGGGTTGAGAATCCATGGGCAACTCACCATTGATCCTTCCCATGGCAAGGCTAGCTAGCTTTTAAGTTAATATTCTACATATCCAACATTTTCATACATGATATTGCTCCTTACTTACAGTTTACACGAGTCATGACTTCTCAAACTTGTTTCCAAGGCTGATAATTTATTATCAGATGATCTACGGAAGGCTAAAATTTTTGCAGAGAGATTTTTTTTCATTTCATTGTAATTAGAGTTGCCGACGGTATGGGGAATCAGGTACTGATCATCGTAACATTGGAACAGGTGGTACTCGTAGAACTATTCATGATTTCCAGGAACTTCTCCATGAAAGCTTCAAGCGATGGTCTTCTAGGCGGGAAACCAATTACCACGTCGGCCAGCACCCCAACGACAAGCTGCTGCCCATGTTGGTAATCCTCGTCAGAAGCAAATCAAGAGAGGTGCTAAACTTGAAGAGACGATCAAATCATGAGAGCAAGTTGGCTTCCAAGCGCAGACCTTCCACCCGACGAGAACCACCCTGCTCTCCGAGAGATATGCAGCTCTCAACTCGGCCCAGGTAGTGGTCGGCGTTCATGGTGCAGCCCACTTCTTGTTCATGATGCCTGGTTCAGTTTTCCTACAGATTGTTCCATTGGGATTTGACATGGCCAGCAGAAGCGTACTATGGTGGGCCTGCCAAGAGGCTTGGATTGAAATACATCGAGTATAGGATAGCAGCAGAGGAGTATAGGCGCGACGTCGCCATTATCTCCGATCTTGATGCTGTAAATAAGAGGGGTTGGGCGGAGACGAAAAGGATTTATCTGGAGAAGCAAAATGTGAGGTTGAACCAGATGAGATTTCTGAGAGTATTGGAGAAAGCTTATTTATGTTTCAATCATTCTGGTCTTCAAGACCAAAGAAGTTTCTAACTTCTAATACACTAAAAACACTTTAATAGATTGTAGGAAACAAATGTCAATATAAAATCATACATCCTCGATCTCAACTCTTAAATCATAAATTCTCTACCTTCAAACTACTAGCGAAGCATCACATTCACATATCCTTCTCAAACATTGCCCGAACTCTGGTTGGTAGTCCATACAATCGAATGAATCCAGCTGCATCAGCTTAGTTATATGTCTCGCCACTTTCAAATGAGCAGAGGTCTTGATTGTACAGACTAGTAGGACTTTTTCGGCTCACGGCAACGACAGAACCTTTGTACAGTTTCATCTGCGCAGAACCTGCTGTCGTCTTTGTGATTTTCTCATAAAAGCATCCATGGAGCATCCAAACCCAGACTGCATAAACCATCTCGGCATACGCCATATTTTAGGGCATTATTTTTAAGCCCTTTTAAGTCCTCAACCAGGGCTCCCATATTATTATTGGGCCTTCAAAAAAGACGTGTAATAAATGTCACAAATTTTTTATTTTAAAAATTAATTTAAAGAATAAAGCGTTCCATCCACAATTGATATAAAATAACCCTAATAATTATATCCTTGAACTCAATGGCATCCCCGTCTAGAGTCACAAGTTCACGAACTGCAGCAAACAGAACGGCTCCTCCTGGAGTCTCGTATACACCCCGGCTTTTCATTCCAACAGCCAATTCTCAACCATATCCACACGACCAACTCCATGTCTTCCACCTATTTCATTTATCTTTGCAAGCAAAAATGCTGGAGAAACTTCGCATCATTGACAGACAGGTATTCCAGAAATTATTCCAATGTCTAAGTACCTAAAGGGAGTAAACAAAATTGTCATGGATAGCTCAGCAAAATTCATCCACTTAATAAGTAGAGATCCAATCAATAGGGTTATCCAAAAGACCCAAAAAATAATTGATACTTTCAATTCTTTTCTTTTAAGATTTCAAAGTGAGTAAGCTTCTGCTGCCCTAATACTCTAATTTTTGTAGTTGATTGGTTAAATTTCCTTACTCAGGTTCACTTGGAGCAGCTTCTGGGTCCACCGACATCATAAACATGTCCTTTTCTGGTTCACTAGCAGGGTCCTCTAAGATGCCACCCTGCAGTAATATGGTTCCGATAACAAATTACATTGCACTGTCATATCATAATACATAACAGAACAATGTTTCATCTTCTAAAGGGAGCTGCAATCACCTCATGACTAATGTGCCATAAGTTTCGGTCTCTGCTGCAGATAGATTTCTTGGTCACGGGAACAGGGACATTATGTTTCTTCGCATATTCAATAGCATCTTCTAGTCCCCTAACTTCCCATTCCCTCCAAGGACATTCAGTTTGGGGTTTAATGCACAGAAACCCAACTCAAATCTCACCTGCATATATGAATTATAAGTTCTATGAATTATTAATTGAATATAAAATAGAGAATTAAATTTCAAACACCCAATCATTCCCCTTCCCCGTGCAACCATGTGAAACAGCATCAGCTCCAACTTCATTAGCAACATCAACCATGCCCTATGAAATAACTTTAAGAAAAAAATGTGTGCTGTCCTAGATAATGATTAGTTAGAAATAAATTCAGCATGCCGCCTTTGCAATAAGAGGACGAGGCATTGAAGTTCCAAGCAAGTACTTCCTTTCATAAAGAGCACCAGCACGCAAGAATGGAATATGTAACAAAATGAAGCTGCCTCGTCCTCTTTAACAGAAATTGAGGAGGTTCTTATGCTGGCCTAAAGTACTTCGATTTCAAATACTCTTGTTTCCCCTTTCACGTTTCACGAATTTAAATGACCAGTAGTTACACTTTAATAATACAGAGTTTTTATTTTTAGTGAAAAGTACAGGAAACAAGACACCTACTCAACAAGAGAGAAAATTAATTTTGCCTAATCGTTTATGCCACCACAAAGAATTCAGAAATAATAGTCATCTTCCTCCAAATGGCTAACATTTAAAAAAAAAAACTCTAGTTCATAAACAACAGATTATTCATGGTAATAGTCTGCAAGGCCAGAAAATAATTATCTCATTAATTAACTAATCAACCATATCCAAGACGTGACAAAATTAAGAATTGGCAGAGCAAAAACCTTCGGCATGGTACAATGAGAGAGGTGTCCAAGCCACCAACTGTATGCAAGGACAACTTTCTTCAACTTGCCACGCCCACCACATAATTGACTGCTCACTCCGTCTAACAGCGATGTGTTTTAATAACGTCGGAACATGAGATGTTAACAATATATCAAATGTTAAAATATCACAAAAGAAAAGAAAAGAGGGTGAGAGGAATTTTTTATTCTTAAAAAAACACGTGCAAAAAGGCTTGTCAAGAATGGGATTCGAACCCATGCCCTTTCGGACCAGTACCTGAAACTGGCGCCTTAGACCAACTCGGCCATCTTGACGATCCTTACCTTATTATCACAAATTATTAATATTATTTATTATCTTCTAATTTAATATGAAATCAAGTGGGATTTCGAGCAAAAATGGTTAAAAGACTCTTAAACTAACTTTATCAACTGGTCTAGTGATCGCTATCTTATTTATACGATTACCGAGTACAAATTTTCAGTTGTCAATGTCCAACCAAAGGATTGATTCTTTTATTATCTATGTCAAACTATTATTTACAAATACAAACAACAACCTAGTTGATTTCATTTGGGCTCAAATAGTATGGGAGTGTGCTTAATATTTAGGATGCATTCGGATTGATTTTTCAGCCAAAAAATAACAAATCAAAGTGGAAAAAAGATGCTTAGTACACTTAATATCATCACTTAAAAAAATTACAAATGTTATTTCAGCTTTTTTCTTTCAGAATAAAAAATCCCATTGCTTAATGGGCCGCTCCAAAGTCAATGGGCCGAAATTTCTCAGCGGGCCGCAAACTGTCAACTGAACTGGGGCGATAATGGCATTTCTCAAATTTCAACTGTTTCAAATTTGAATCCCTCCAAATCCCTCCCTTTTCCGATCTTGAAGGACCGCAGATCCAAACCCTACCCGGGAAAATTCGAATTTCCGGTCTTGATTCGATGCGATTTGTCGTTGTGTAGTTCTGGATCGATGCATGGATCATGTATGGGATGGTTTTCGGTAGTTGAAGGGAGAATTTCTTCGATGAATTGTCCTGTTTCGAGCCTCTGATGCGATTATATTATTGAAGTAGAAGGTGCGAATTAAGCTTCTTGTCTTTTTTTCAGTTTCATGCTGTGGAAATGGAGAACGGGATGAAATGTTTGATGCATTTCGCAGAATTAGGTTTTTGGTTTTTGCAATTGGATACTGAAAACATGATTGAGAAAGGTGGTCGATCCGTAGGCTTGAATACGTTCAATGTGAATTTGTATTTCACATTTTAGAGCATATGAAATCGTATGTTTTATTTTGTTCTGTTCTTGTTTTGTTGGGTAGCAGGAGGTTGAATTTGTGTGAATGTGGTTCTGTAAAGTGAAATTATTAGGGGGGTTAAGATGCTAACGAATTCTATGGCATTATAGAGGACCTTGATATTTTGTTTTTTTTTACAGATGAGAAGGGATATCATGTGATACGAAAATTTACTTGGATGGGCAGAATTTTTTTTAAATCTTTATATATTTTTTGTTTTTTTTGTTGAAAGTGCACATATCTCTTTTAGGTTCTTGCGGCCACAAACTTCATATCGAAGAAATGATGGAAAATGAAAACAAGGAGAATGTAGTTGGTTTACCAGAAAATTTTCCAAATGTGTTGATCATGTCTGACGAGCCATTAGTGACAAAGAAGAGAAAGAAAGGAGGGTGTAATCTGAGGAATAGTTTGGCCTGGAATCCTGCATTTTTGTCTGATGAAGGTTAATGACGTGGGCTGGAAGTTGTCCTCTACCCTTGTTTTTCTTCTAGCATAAAAAAATTGTGGCTTTTTTACTAACTTGCTATAAGTTTCTTTCATCAGGAGTTTTAGATTCTGATGAGTTGTCCTCTTTGGGAGGTTCTTTGCATCATCAAGATGGAATCTTGTTGTCAAGTAATAATAGAGGAGAAGAGAAGCCAATTGCAAGGCTACCCAGGATAAGTGAACATGTGCTCAGTACCAAGGAACATGGAAATGACACGGTTAGTTTTTGAGCAGAGACTATAATCTTGATCAGAGAATAGATTTTCAGCCTAGGCTTTCACATCAGGAGAGAAACGGGTATCAGGTTTGTTGGTCAAGATTTTGTATGTTTTGCTTAAAGAGGTACCACACATATGGTTAGTACTTAAGCATCATGGCTACAGGAATCGGCAGTTGACCAGTCCGTGAAAGCAATGAATTTGGTGCCACGGTATGGAGGCTGTCCACAACCGTCTAGTTTAAATTTGTATCTCTTTAATGCAATCCTTGAATGGAACAAATTATTGCCCATTGAGTAAAACTACTTGTGCTAGCATAGACTTTTGCCTTGTAGCATGTTTGGTTATAAGGTAATCTCTCCCAACCTGTGGAACAAATTTTTACTTTTTGAGTGTGAAGGTTTTGACCTTGACAGTGTATAGACAAGGGAGAATTACAAAGACAGCCAACTCAGGCATTCTTCCTGCCTTTTCAGATTACAAGGCTCCCCACTTGGATATAAAGAATGGCAGCTTAAAGCTTTATAAGACGCCTTTATCAGGTTTTGCTCTTGTTATTTTGTTTTGGATTTTACTTGCTCAAAGTTTTCTCTTAATTATTTACTTCATTTGTAATTGAATTTGACTCATAGATTCTCCTGCAGATGCTAGAGTGGAAGATAAAAGCAGTTTTATGCACATAAAATCTTCTGCAGACTCTGTTAACTGGGCCCATAGATTGCCCCCTGCTAATGTCCACAGTTCACAAGATAGATGTACAGACGAAAGAAAGCCGCCTGCAGTTATTCTTCAAAAACCATCTCGGCTTCGCATGCCTTCTCCGTCATTGGGATTTTTCTCTAAGGTGCAAAAAATTAACTAGAATTAGTATAAATTTAACTCACAGACGTCCATCATTTGTAAATCTTGCAGAAGGTGTTGATCCGTTGATAAATATTCATTATAATTATTCTATTGACTCTCACATGAGTCCTGCATACTTACTGTAACAGGGAGAACCTAAATTGGGTAACCGTGCAAGTCAAGATGGAGCTGTCAATGTCCAACTTTCAACTTCTGAGTGTGTTTCATCAAGCTCTTGTTTTCCTCATTCTAAGTTGACTGCTTTATATCATCCTCGTAGTTCCAAGCTAAAGGCAAACAAGTCGCTAAAGTCGGATGGGAGATTCACGTCTAAGTACCCTGATGTTAGTCTGCAAGAAGTTATTTATGGTTCAACTACAAAAAGAAGAGTAAGGCCCAAAGATGGCATGCCAACTAAGATTCCTTTGCTATCAGCAGGTAAACTGAAGTCTGATACAGGAAATAAGATAATTGCAGATCTAAAACTGGGGAACATGCTAGTAATGAGAAAATTCAACTGATCTTCTTCAACCGATTTAGTAGCCATGCTGTAAAAGTTGGCAGGTCATTTGAAAGTCATGTAATTCCAACTGGAAATGAAGATCAATACCAAGATGGTTGTGTAACTGGAAACTCTAGACCAAGAGCAAGACTCATTGTATTGTTTGAACCGAGCGGTTATCGAGAGAGCTGAAGTAGTAGACATGTCAGAAAAGGATGCCACACTAACATTCAGAAAGAGTTCAGAATCAGAAGCTTCGAAGACAATGGCCAAGACATGCTTAAAGACTGATATAGGGTTTTCTCAAGATGAAAACAGTGATTCAACTACTGGTTCTATCAACTGTAATGACCATGAGGCTAATTTTGACCGGAAGCCATCACGGGAGGTAGAAATACAGACTACATCAGAGAGGGTTCATTTGCCGATATTTGGAGAAGAAGAAGAGCCTTCAACCGTGCTACGAAGCGATTCTAAAAGTGAAGGCAGAGACATAGCCAGTAATAATGACTGTAAAGGCTTAATGACTTATTCTGAAAGAGATTTCAGTAATGAAGAGAGAACCAGAGGACAAACCTACCGATAGCCAACTTCGAACTTTTGTTATGCTCCATAAGTTCCCACTGTGAGAGAACATTTGAGAGCGAGTTCATTTTACCTCCTGAAGTGGTAGATTTGCAACTCATGCGTGACATAGAACCCGGTGAAAGGGTTGATTTTAGATCTCAACAGGAAGTAGATTCAATGGTTAATATTGATATACAGCCTGATAAAAGTCTTGACCAGAATGGATCTAGTGTGCCAATTGTGGATCCCTTGTTCGATAAAGATTGTCATTGTGAGCTCGAAAAATAAGGAAGATCGTGGTAACCATACTCAAAATACATCACCGAGTGGTCTGAATCATCCAGAAAGCAAGAAGATGCTAGAGTAAGGTCTTTTTAAAATTATTTGGAGTCGATTTAATACGGGGGATTATTTATCTCATATCAACATTAAAAGTTGTTTTTAGTGCTTTTATTTAAGCCTTTCTGCTGGCAGGAAGAAAAATGTTCTGCAAAGCGCTAAACAAGACCCATGTCATATGAAATTGAATGCGTTACCATTTTCAGATGAATGGTTGGCTGCCCTTGAATCTGTTGGAGAGGTAAGCTGAAAATTCTAACACAAGATTTTGTTTATTTCAAATTTCTTCATAGGCTGATTCTCTGTATATGAAACATTTAAATTAATGTTATTGCGTGTTGTTATTATTCAGGAGTTTCTTACAAAGAAAACAGGCGCTGTACAAAATTCTCCACCAAAAAAATGGTTCCCGAGCCAAGTCCTTGGTCACCAGTAAGGGTTTATCTCCAATATTTAATCAATGATCAGTACAAAATTTGTTGTCGAAATTGGTAAAAAAAATGTTAATAAAGTCATAGAGCAAAATCTTAGAGGAGTATGTCAATACTCTGTTTTTCCACAAGCAAAACCTAATCATAGTGTTCAAAATACGTTTACTTCTGAAATAGGTTCATTTGCAAGAAAGATTTGGGTAATTGCGAATAGGTCTTAATTATGACTCAATTTAAATTAGCCAATGCTTGAGCAGATCCCAACCTTGAGAAAGGAGAAAGGTTGGTATCATGAAAGGCATCCTGCCATTTAAAACTTTGTTACTTGTAATTACATTGATCTTAGTTTAGAATATATATTCTTTACACTTTTTGGTATAGGTGGGGGAAGAAAAATTATAACTCAATTTAGCAGTTTTTCATCAAAGAACATGGAAGCAGCTTCTTTACTTGTTTGCTGGCGGTTAATTTGGTAGTTCTACGGAGCATCAGCTTTGCAAGACACAACAGAGTGAAAAGTTTATGAAATTATTCAAAAGAACAAAAATAAGTTTACTCTGGTCTGTGCGTTTTCTATATTATTTATGCCATGGGAAAGCTGAGACTCGGGGATCAGCTCCTGTCAGGAATTAATTTCTAATGAAAGTTTGGAACCTATCTGAAATTATTTAGTATAAACCATTATCTGCATACTTGTGGCAGGTTAAGCGCAATATTAGAGGACCTTTTGATTGCACAAAGCACACCGATGCTCCTTCATCAAATTCTACAGTTGATTGATTTGCTTGATAGGTGTAGCAAAAGAGCAACCGCCGGCGGTGCAAAAGAATATTGTACTGGTTGATTTGCTGGACATGTGGAGAAAGGAGCCAGTGCTGGCGGTGCAAAAGAATATTTTGTTTATGTCCATGGATAACTTCCCACGCTCCATTCATTCCTTCAATTCTGACAACCTCTAACCAAGACGAGTCATTTGGCTAGACAGCATAGCACTGACATTAGAAAAATACCGGAGGGGTTCTAGATTTTTAGCCTCTTTTCTTTTCTCGAATATCTGGATCTTGTTGCTAATTGACAACACGATTGTTTGAACTTCAACAAGGTTGTTGTGGTAAGTATTGTCAAATTTCCGATAAAACGACATTTCATTAAAGGTTTATATCGCCATTTTTAGCTTTTGCAGTAGTTACTGTCACCTGTAGCCAGGTGGTGTTAGGTTTCAAAAATAAATATCTATGGAAAGGAAAACAAACGAGCATCTCGTGCATGAACTACGAACAGTTCTCATCGATCCAATGTGATTTGATGTGGCCTCATTACGGACTACACAATTTAGTGGCAGGTATGAAAGGGCCTTCATCGTTTGTTCTTTGACAAGCCTTTATATTCATTTTTGCTATGCTTTAACTCGATATAATTAGAATAATGAAGCAGTGCTTTTTAGAGGAAAATTTGCAGTTGAAAGTGGGAAATTAAGATCAGCCGGTTTCACACTCATATTTGAAAGTTGAAATATTGCCTAATTAATTGTGAGTTACTGTTCATCTTTGATATCAATAGTCCATGAATACGGTGTCACCATTTACATGATGGCCGCGGGTTTTATTTCATCGTGGGGGCTAAACGTTGATAATCTAATCCACTGACGCCATTAGAGGTTGATTATTAATTGTTGTCAAGGGCAATAGGAGAGTCGTGTTTTTCTTTGGGCAAGGTGGACCACGGTCGACCTCATACAACGCTCCTCGACTTTGAATTTCAATTATGAAAGGGGAGGAATACGAACTGTTCATTACATCCATTTCAATCAATTGGGAACGCTTATAATTCTTCCATAATCTTATGACATGACTTAACACTTAGCTGTTAATTTATCTGGTGATTTGCCGAGCTGTTGATTCGTTGGTGGATGGAAATTTGAAGGGGACAGAGACAACACTGATAGATTGAACACCGGAAATTCAATAAAAGCAGTTTTAATTCTTAATAATTGCTCATCGCTTTACAAATGGTATCAGAATTCCATCCTTGACGTTTTGATCTCAAGATACAAAGTCTTCCGATAAGCAACAAGCAACAGATCATTGGATCGTCCTAAATGATGTAGTTACCAAGTTTGTATTTTTAAAATAAATAAACAAATAAATAAAATATGATAATCAAGCTAAGCTACTGACAAAAATATTCCTACAAGCAATTCCTGGATTTTGAGTAAGAACATTATCCCCTAAGGATTTCAATTTATGAGAAAAATTTTACAGGTATTCATATCTATGGGAGTGTCAATAAACATACTAAGTGCTTTTTTTTTTTAAGGTATGGGAAGCCTTTCTGGTGACTTGAATCCAATCCATTCTGCCCAGGCGTATTATCTTTGCTTCTGAAGAAACCAGGAAAGGAGGAAATGAGATCTGCTGAAGATCAATTCTGGGACGATAACTAATGGGTAATTAAAGGACTGTGAAGCCATTGAGCCATTTTTTCCTGTTTTCGCGCGGCAAAATCTCTTCTGTGGCTTTCCTCTTATTGTTGATCTGATGCTGTTGCTCTTGCTGGTCCTTGTTTTTCGATTTCGATAAACAGGGTTTAAGCTTTTTCACATCAGCTAATTGCACTGGCTTTAGAATAAATTCGTCTGCTCCTTCTTCCAAGCATCTGGCTTTTAGACAACACAGATCATTAGCACAAGATCCTGTTTCAATTTTGCCAATAATCAATTTTTATTCTTTTGTTTTTGAATGCAAGCTAACCTGGTAATTCTCGAGGGAACATTTTCAGATGACATGATCACCACAGGAATGTCTTTGAACAACGAAGATTCCTGTTTCAGCCAGAAAAAAGGAATTTAGAAATGTGTGGCAACAAGAGAAAGCAATAATCCAGAATAACAAATCAGAGGTTCAAATGGTAGAGAGACAAGCAAGTACCTTGATTTTCTTGAGAAGATCATAGCCAGTCATGCCAGGCATACAGTAGTCGGTAATTATAAGGTTCACATTCACATCCTACACATCCAATTACCAATATTAACATCATCACTAATAGTTAAAACGCCCATCTAAACTAAACAAGGTAACAACGTCGTTGATACATAAAAATGAAGCTTCTCAGATTAACTCACATGGTGATCAGAAGAGAGAGGAGGGAACCCCTCGTTTCCCTGCTCCTCCTGCAATCCCAGAAACTCCAACGCCTTGTTTCCAGAATCCACAGTAGTAACTGCAAAAACAACAAAAGAGAAAGATAAGCACCGCCAAACTTCATGGGAAACACATAAAAAACACAAAGAAAAATGGAATGAATCCACACCTTGATAAGAGGAGGTCCTGAGGAGCTTCTCTATGAGCTTCCTGTCAATGATACTATCGTCCACAGCCAAAACATGGAACTGGGTATCCGAGGCGACGGCCATTAATTAGAATTGAAAGTAAGAGGAGAGAAGAGCAGAGCGTGAAGGTAATGATGGGTGAGGAGGAAGGGCAATGGATCAAAGGAAAGGAGGAGGTGGGCATAGAAATACCACCACACCAGCAAAATCTGAGAGCGTCGAAAGTAAGATCCGACCAGATATCATCCGTCTGTGGGGAAGGAGCTTTGGGAGGTGATTTTAGAATTGTGGGGCAAGCAATGGACTTTTCCTTGCTTGGTTACCCAATAATTATAAACCAAAAAAAAAACCCATTTATTTTTTGTTATAATTATATGAGATATGAATATGTTTAAAGCAATTATCATTCATCGTCCCGGTCACCTTCCAGGACCAGAGCAAGGGGAAGGTGGCGGTGCTTTTGTGGGATCTCCACGGATTTGTTTTGTAGCTTTACATACCCGGAGTGAGGGCCCTCCAAAATCTTAAGGAGAGATCCTCTTTGACGTCATGAATTGCCTTTTATCCCACTTGTTAAGATTGTGTTATGTCTACTCCCTCCTTGCCGTATCTTGACTTGACTTGGAGCAAGAGATGCTTGTTTACAGGCATGGACGACAGGGGTGGTCAATTTTATTGATCCCCATCAGATTTAGTGTCATTATTACACCAACTGCGTTTTTGTCAAGGTACGTACGTAATTCTTTACCTATGATGTATTCCGTCTTTTGGAATGAGAGTATTTATCACGGTCGTATCTTATACGTTGTTTGTATGTTAACAATTATTCACTCTTTAATTAATCTTTATTCATTCGTGCAACCGAGAAAGAATCAAATATATAGATATAGCCTAGCTGCTCCAAGTACAGCAAATCGACGATATTAAGCAAACTCCGGATATGGATTTGGGGATCCCAAATGCCAGAAGACGAGACGGGGAGATCTCGTCGAAATGATTTTATGGGTAATCAAACCAGATTGGTTTTGGTTTGATCCATCTGCTTGGATACTAATCATCTCTGATCGTATTATCTCATTCCATGATATAATAATACGCGTGTGCGTATACATAATAGATAAAATAGAAAGGGTTGAAGTGGTCCACGGCTGCTGGTTGGCCATGGAAGGAAGCACGAGTCCCAGTGGGAACTCGCGTTGCTGGTCGATGTGCAAAAAAGGAATGGTGGGGTGTGGTCCGAATCCCTGAAATTGGTCGGAAGCAGCCATGAAAGAAAGAGGAGGTACCCCAGCGTGCCCATCACGCGCTATCTTCCCTCTTCACATTCGTTTCCTCCCGGGAAAGCCTCGCCGGCCTATTATTCTGAGAAGATCCGCCGAGCCAAGTATGTAGTTTTATTATAGGACTTTAAGTCGACTTCATTATTATATGACCGGGTTCAGCCCTGACTCGACCAGATTTATCATCTAGACCTTTCCCTTTAATTATGCAGGGCCTCGAGCAGTTTTTAACAACAAAAACTTATTTAGCGTTTTGGAAAAAAATTTAGATATAATTAATCATGTCGTGGAGTAGCTAACGTTCAATGTTGTGGCGATTTTTTAAATAATATGTGGCACCTAACCGTAAGTATTTTTATATGTTAGCCATCACATTTTTATGTTATGACTTACATACCCATATTCAATATTAACTTTTATTTATTTCCAATTATTTAAGAGTAAGAACACCCAAAACTAGAAGAAAAAAGAATGGCCAACACCATCACGTCATGAACTCATTCATTGAATGTTTGCGACCCTCATTGGTGGGTAAGTTTAATTTATTGGTGTAATTTAAAGGCTCCATGAAACCCTCTCTTGGGTGACAATTAATAAGTCGTTCTTTTCTAAATGTTATAATAAAGTAAAATATGTGGTAGCTTTAGCGTACATTAGGCGGAGTACCTATTCTATTCGTGGCTTTTTTATAATCATAATTCATCATTAAAAGGCATAATTATCATCTTTGAAAGTACTATATTACAATTATTAGGTTTATCTCAAAATAACTAATTATTAAACTTATAAAGCATTTCATATAACTCTCACTGCTAATTCTTGATCCTTTTTTTACTCTTGAGCTTGACGTGAGATTAAGACCCGGAACAGTAAGAACTCGTGTCATATTGGCACCTCGCCCTCCATGGTGTCTGATCTAAATATGCACAATGCAGGAGACAGAGGTCGATTTACTAACCCAGGGATTTACAGTTTGTGTCCTAGTGACGTTCATGCACTTCAATTGGATTTAGGGTTTTTTTTAATTCCAAAAGTTTTATCTTGAAGGGAAAGATTTGTAACGTGGACGACTTCTGTTTTTATAATTTTGATTCCGAAATTTTTTCGTTGTGTTTAGAAAAAAATAGGTATTTACTGTTAAATCTCGTCAATTTTGAGTATCTTATATTGTGACCTTATTTATTAACGGAAACACCATAAAAATTCATGTATGGAAATCGAAATTTGTGATGTGTGGAGGATCTGCCTAAGACGCAACGTTGCTCAAACATTTGCCCAAGAATGTCAGGGAGGCGGTAGCAGTGCCGTGGCTTGTTCTTGGAGGGCAATGATGGCGAGGGGGATATAATGAGACAGACGGAAGTTCATTGAATGGTTCATCTGGTGAGCAGTGGCCCAGCGGCAGCTGCCATAGAGTGTGTGAAGATGATATGTTGGGCACTGCGTTGTGAATGCTAATACCCTGTTCCCCGTTCCAGACAAAGCTCGCCAGGTCTTTGAGCAGTGGCCCAGCGGCAGCTGCCATAGAGTGTGTGAAGATGATATGTTGGGCACTGCGTTGTGAATGCTAATGCCCTGTTCCAGACAAAGCTCGCCAGCTCTTTGACCGTTCGCCACTGACTCGCCTCAATGGAACATTGCTAGATGTGAATATCATTTGGTCGTTTGCTTGGCGGATATTGGTGATTGTGCTGGATGAGGTGCTTGTTTTGGAATTCGAATCGAGTGACGAACAAGAAGAATAAAAAGTGAGACGTGAGGACAGTAACTAAAAGAGTCGGCAATTTGCATGCCAAGTCGGAGAAGGATTTTCAGCGTCAACCACAAGAGAACCACGAATCCTTTGCTTGCAATCTGGTCCTAGGGCAAATCGTATCGTTATAAGTTGGCTTAACAGCAGTTTTGGGAGGTAGTACAACTTTATTTTTTCAAGGTGATGTAGTACAAGTGTGCAACTTTTAATGGACAAGAAGCATCTTCTATCATATATATGCTAATGTGTTGTGACTTGCGATCGGCCTCTACTCTCATGTCGTTTCCACTTGGAAATGATTAGCTTTAGAATTTTTTTATAAAAAAGTTGTCAAATAATATGAAAAAAGTTGCAAGATCATACTGTGAATTTTGTGCATTATCTCGCTGTTATTTTCTTTGGCCTGCGTATTCATGAAGTTTTGGTGTATCAATATATTATTGGGCCTTGTTATCGCCCTTGGGCCTGTTGGACATGATAATGCAGGCGTGAGATTTTGGGACTTGATCCCAGTGGGCGGGCGTTGGGCAATCAAACCAAGGACATTTTTATATTGCTCGAATAAGTGCTCGATTTCAAAAGTGACTGCCTGATAAAACCAATACGAGTTTGACAAAGAAGTATTAATTTAGCTCATCATTAATCGAGCTCAACTCAACTTAGCTTGTTTACATATTATCTAATTACCTACTTAAATGTAACTTTTATATATATATATATATATATATATATATATATATATCATTTGAATCGTATATATGGTTTCCAAAGGCTTAAATCATAAGAAAATTTTTATATAACCACCAATAGAGCTTAAAAGCCCGCCAATCAAAAAATGACGTATTTGTAAAAATACAAGTAATGGGTAATTAATTACCAAATTTAATAGGTGGTTATTTCCTGCATAATAATTAGTGGATTTTTTGATTGGTGGGCTTTTAAGAGGCTTCTTTAAGTGATCTTTTTTTCAAAATCATCACTTTTTATGATAGAATTAAAAAAACTTAAAAATGAGTTGAATTTGAATTTCGTGAGCCATAAAATAAGTTAATTGAATTAACATAAACCAAGTATAAATACTTAGAGTAACTTTTGAGAACCTTTCATATAAAACTTTGAAACAAGTTAAACACACACAAAGTGATCTCAAATCGGTTCCGCCTATAAGTTGGAAGTTTTGAACATTGTTTTTTACCATTGCATTAAGTAGCACCTAGATTATCCAAATATTCGAGCGTTTGGCTGATCAAGCTCTGTTAATCAGACGTACAGTCTGAATTTTTATAGTGAATTTGTATGATCATCACTACCAACGATTTTCGGGATGCACAAATTTGGCGAGACGTATTTAGCGATTGGATTTGGCAACAAAAATAAGTCGGTAAATATTCTAAACCAGAAGAGTGAAACAGCTGCTCTCGTACACGAACTATTCAAACCCATGCATTTCATAGTAACTAATAATGGTGCCCATAAGCTGATACGAGCTTTTCACTCAGCATTCCACACGCCAAATCTAGGGTTTCCTTGGCCTGCACAGTCAAACCATTCAGCATTACAAATTTAAGCTTCCAAAATATTGTTTCAACATGGGGATCGCTGAATCCTAGTTAACAACCATGCAATTTTAGTTACTATATATAAAAGGTAAACAACATCCAAACACCTGAGAAACAAGAAAAGATGTGTGGAAAAAGAAATGAACCTGGAGATGGAGATTGTAGAACACTCTGTCACCAAGAGCAGCGAAGGCCGAAGCATTCACTACGTGAAAACCATCCTCTTCAAGAAGAAGCAAGAGCTTAGAGAGGGGCAACTCCCAGTTGCCAAAGCACAAATCTGAGCAACTACTTCTCTTTCATCTACTTGAGTGGCAACAATGGTAGGATATGATGATACCATCATTGGCCCTCTTCTTCCAGATCTTCCATTTTGGCCTTGCTGTTCGTGGGAAGAAGTATTTGACATCTTTGATAGAAGATCTTCTTTCCTTCTTGTCAACCATTCTACTTCTTTCTGCAACTCTGGTATGTACTTCAACACCAACGAGACGGTGGCCGGAATACTCAACTTCTTCTGATCAAAATTTTCATCACACACACGTACAAGTTAGCTTGCTAACAAATAACATGTTTATTGCGCAAATGTTGCTTAAGAGATCGAAGTTGTTAAGTACCGAGTGATGATCCTTGGTCGGGAGTAGAGATCTAAGAGACGAATAAAGGGTATTGAGCCTCTTCCTCCGATCACGCTCATTGGCGTTGTGGTTCAATTTCTTGGATCTAGTAGGATCACCCAGATCTCCACTTCTTGATGGATCGGAGTCCCCAGAATCGGCTTCTAATTCGGGGAAAGATGCAAATCTTGGGAGATCAGATTCTCGACTCCCGGAGTGAGTCCAGGGATTAAGATCAGGGGCCATTTCATGTTCTTCCAATATTGGCCATCCCAAGTTGTTGGGAAACCAGGGAGGAGATAAAACCATCATTTTCTTTTCTGGAGATTGATCTCTTTCTTGAACAGGTTCTATGTTGCTGATAAACGACTATGAGCTCACTTGAGTTGTGATTCCTTGATGATACATATATACTAGTTCTAATGAACCCATGACGTATTGAAAGTCCTTTATTTTCCATTTCTATGCGAATTTGTAAAACTTGGCCAAAACAATACAAATTAAGATTAATTGCATTCCAATACTCCCATCTATTTTTCTTCTTATAATCTTACTATTCAAGTTTTAGGTACCTCAAATGTAAGAGAAAAATGACAAAATTTTACTAATAAGATGCTTTTATTTTTCGAAAATGGAAACAGCAATGTACAAAAACACCCGTCTAGTACTCTGATCAATATGTTCATAGTAAAAAGAACCGGTATGCGTGCAAGTGGGAACATTTCTTTTGAAATACTGCAGTTAAAACAGTAATAATCAGCATTTGTTCCATCAAAAGTAGATCCTATATATCAAGGCTTTAGATGCCATTTGAATATTGAATGTACTGAGAATATTTCTTTTTCAAAGTGAATAGATAACTTATTAGTTGTGCACTGATCATTTTATAATTTCCTTGTTAACTTGAAAGAATTGGTGATTGGCTCAACAGGCCTTGTTGGCATGATGTAATGCATGTAAAGTTTCAGGGAAATTGTTGAGCAGTTAAGGATCAGGTACAATTAAAAGTATTGTTGAATGCTCCCATTTACTCCGTAGCTTTGATGTACATAATATATGTCTAGTAGGAGGGAAATTAATAAGCACGAGCCGCGCTAGAGCGAAGCGTGTGCCTTGCATGGCATGCACGAGCCAGAGCTAGAAATGTTATTGACATTCGTGTGTATGCATGGCGCAGCAGCGTGCGCCAGCTTATTTCGCATTACATTGGATATTGTTATATATGTTATGTGGCTTTAATTTTGGCATCTTCTTCGGTGCTTAGAATTTACACGGTTTAGCTGCTGGTTTGTTTCCCTACCAGATAGATACCCAAGTTTTCTATTATAAAATTATTTATAAAATTCGTGGTCTTCTAGACTTCTACCATTTTCAACTAATATATTTTTTTCAAGCCGTTTTTCTAACTACCAAAATTGTTGATGCCTATGTGATGATTAAGTAGGCGCTATAAATATTTAATAACACTAAATTTAATGCCTTTGGTCAAATTACTAGTCCAGCACACTTTTATAAAAATTGGGAGTGGAGTCGGCTGCAATCCACGTAAAAAAAGGGGTAAAATCGGCCTTTAACTCAAATCAATCGGTCAATTGGCCGATTCAAATCGAATCCACCCATTTGAACCGATTCTAAATGATAGCGGAGACAAAGAGGGGGGCGGGGGGGGGGGTTACGGGTGCTCAAAGACCGGGAGGGGCCATTGGAAAAGCGGGTTACAGGGTGGGGCAAATTGGGCATGACATAAAAAATATCTACATTTAATAATAAATTAGATTAAAATTCGAGTCCACATCACTTACGGTGCACCTGACATAAGAAATTTTTTCCAGACTCCATCTTCGAGACTCTAAAATGAACGCCCCACTAAGATGGGTCACTTGGCCAGTTACTGCAAAATCAAAGGTTGTGGGAAGGAGTAAGTGACCAGGTGTCCCCATTTAGTGAGGCGTCGATTTTGGAGTCTCCAATTAATTTTTCCCAACGTACCCACTCCCCTGTCAATTACCATTCATTGAAATTGGGTGACAATTTCGAAAAAATGGTTTGCCATTCAAAAATTACTAAAACAAGATTTGGCTTCCTAATTAGACATTATATGCACATGTGACATGTATTAACTTTCAAACCATTTAAATGACGTTGTATTTTTAATGTTTATTCATTTCGTTTTGCTTGTATATATGTTTTTCTCTTGACTAAACTCTACGGATGGACAAATTTTCTTATATGAACCAAAACAAAATTATTCATCCTCTAAATTTCATAATGTGAGCATAATTTCATATTATATAATAAAAATTTTTAGTTAAATTTGATAAATAAAAATTATATAAATAATTAATTCTTTGTGTATATACATGTATTAATTAATGGACACATGTGCAAATTAATCATATTCCTAATATTCTGTTGGCAAAATAGATTGCAAGTTGAAAGGAAAAAAAATCTAGATATCCACATAAGGCTGCAACATTATTTTCACGGGCACAACTACGATACTATGGAAATTCAACTATTTATTCCTACTTGCTCGGTCTAGTATGAGAATAATTTTCACAAACACTACCCTAAACACTCGGTACTCAGGTCAATATGTGCACGCCACATCAAGTTATATAGCACACTTCCACTCTCATCAAATAAAAGGGGTCATGGAACAGTTTTTATCCTATTTAAAATTTTAATTTCTATTTGTAATTTTACTCCTTTAAAAAAATTTATATAAATAAATTTATAGTTAGAAACATAGTTAAATTTTCACGTGAAGTTTATAATTGAAGAATTATTACAAAATACTTTTTTACCAATTACTACATTATAGATACTTTTTCAAAATAAGGATAAATATATTATCTGCAGTCAAAATAAATGAAAGAAGAGGAAACAATGTTAACAATACCTTTCAAAATAAATGTTTTATTATAATAAAATGTCGTATGCAATCTAAACTTTATATATATATATATATATTTGTATATTTCTTTATATTATTTTTGTGTCAATGTTGTTAAAAATAAACTAAATATTTTTTAAGACACCTGAAGGTAAGTAATATTATTATCACAAAGGTTTTCTTTGTATTTAATCAGTCTGTTTATAATATTTTGTAAGTTATAAAGTTTGTATTTGTTTAATATTTATTTTTATTTAAAATTGAGTATTTCAGTTCAAATTTAATATGATAAATAGAATATATAATGTTAGGTTAAATTGAAATTTTAATGAGATTTTAGCTATTTTCTTATTTATGTTTTTAATTTTGAGATATTTACATTCATAGTGTTAATGATTAATTAATTATTCATAAATAAAATTAATATAAAATAGTGAAATTAATAAAAATAAATAAAATTATGAGGTATAAGATTTAGGCAAATATTAACCGCTAAAGTACAACTTGTAACTTAGAAAAATATTTTCTTTAAAAAGACAATTTTAATTAATAGTAAAAAATATTTTTTTATTAAATTTAACGATTATTTAAAAATATATCTTAACTCAACCTTTTTGAATTAGTTAAAGGAGACATATGTTGTACAACGTATGTTATTTTGAAAATATTTGCATTTTTTAATTTTATAATATTATAAAAAAATATTTTTAAGATGTTTTTTTTATGATTTTTGTTTTATAATTTAGCTACATAATTTAATTGAGAGATGCCTTTCATTATATATGAGCAAAGAAGAAGCAGTAACGCGCTATTGATTAAAGTAAAAACACATCTTAAATTTGGTAATATTATATTATTGATGTGTTTAGATTTATGTGTATTTATATTTTTATGGGTTATTGATGCGCCACACTTGCACGCACACATGCACTTGTTTATCTTTATATATTTAGCTAAATTACTTAAAATATAATTCTTAATTTTTGTTATATTTTTAGGATCATAAACTTAATTGTTTTTACTATATCTTTTTTATATTACTTAAATATTTCACAAAATATATTTAAAATTTATGTACGCAATACGGGTTATGCTGATATAATCTACAAATCATAATTATTAATTATCATCAAATTTTGTGATATAAATTATAATAAAATGACTCAATTAAACAATTTATTTATTTTTATAAAAATAAAGACATTAAAAAATGTTTCCAGTTTCTATACTATTTGATTTTTCATTCTCATGGCATTTTCTTTAAACTGTTTGGAAGAAACTTAAAGAGGAAAATGTAGTATTTTTTGTGGAATATTATGTTAGATTGATGGTGAAACAACAAATAATGAATTTCCATAAATTACTCAACCGACAAGTTGAGATCATGCAAATGAAGTGCATTTTCAACATGGATTGAACCCATAACCTTGAGGTCATCAACTTAAATATTTACCATCTCAACTATCTCACTTCTTTGGGACCTGATTTATCTCAAGGTTTAGGTAATGCTAGCTTTGCTAGCTCGCTGCTCCTGTTAGCGAATATTAATGTGCACAATGAATTTCTCCTTTAAATTTTCTTTTGATGTTTGCAATATTAGATTTCGATTTCATTTCAAAGTCTAGTTGGCTCATAAAGTGGAAATAGCCTGCCATTTTCAGAAAAAATTATGATGCTTATAATCTATTATAATGAGATAAAGATGATTATTCTATAATTTTTCAATGTACAAACATGAATTTGGACCCGAAATAACATAATTTATGAATAATAATGCACATTCAAATCGCTAGCTTACTTAGTTAATTTAAACCAATTAACATATATAAGCTATTAATAATTTACTAAGCAATATACTTATAAAAAAACCCACTAAACAAGTTAAAATTTTACTTGCTACACACTCAATATGTTTAAATAATTTATCTAAAAAATAAATTTAATAGGCTATTATATAATTAAAATGGTAATTAAAGTTGTGAAGAAAGTAATCAGGTGTGAACATGGGATTAATGAGATCAAATAATTAATTTGGTATAGATGGGTTAATGAGTTTAAATACTAACAAAAGGAGTTGACAATTTCATTGGCGACAATCGAAATTGATTTTACTGATAAATTTTGTTTCAGTGAGTTATAAAATTGTTGTCCGTTGTGTGGCCAATAGACGGTCGAAATGGTAAACCATAACTGTAGTATACAAAGAGAATGAAAATTTATTTTGCATATTAATAGTTAAAATACAAAATTATCACTTCTCTTAGTTTCTTGGATAACTTTTGGCCTTTGGGGATATTCTTTTTTTATGAGTAATGGGTTTGGGGGAATCAAGCCATTTAATACTTTTAAGAGTTATGAGTACATTAGGCCCTCTCTCTTAATAAACAAGTTGATGCAATTTTGAGATCAAATAAAGAATTAGGGGCATAAATTTTGTGTATGTGAGTTTTTGTGAATACTCGTATAAAATGTGCTCTTTTTTTTTATTTCTTTCAAACTGCTTGAAGACACTCTGCAAAATTGTCTTGATTCTCCGTTATCTAATACCGACGTTGGTTGCTTAATTGATTTCCCAGGTAGAGGATGCCAGCTCAGTTAATTGCTCTGTTTTAATGTTTACTTAGTAGAATTATTTATGCTTAACACCTGAGACGGCGTCAGAACCACAGATCAAGTATCAGAAGCAGAGAGCAAAGATGGCTTTCCAGGGTGAATGATGATATAAATCTGATGAAAGTACTATTCTAGGTTGCTTAATGTCGTATTTTTTATTTTGATGTTTTTAATGTTTGTAAAAATCTATTCCCAAATTTTGGCAGGGTGAATGATGATATAAAATCCTGACCATACAGAGTGGCCTTGCGTTCTTAAGACAACTTCGGTCTTCATTGCATAGCATTTCATTGTAGAACAGGTTGAAGACTTCTACCAATCAATAGGTAGCTTTTTATATAACCCCCTCCACCCTAAAAAAAACAGTAAGTTGTAGAAGTGTTATTTTTGTGCAATGCTAGTGGGAGGGTGGTGTGATTATTAAGTAGACTGGTATATGCAGGAAAGAGCACATACTAATTCATCAACCGGGTGCCTAACATTGCAGCAGGTCTCAAGTCTTGATTAGGATGTGGTTATGGTAGCGGTCTAAAAGTGTTTGTGAGGGCTTCATGAGGTGTCTAAGTGTGTCAAAATGCAAGTTTAGGTGAGTGGTTTATTCGCACAAAATCAGACAGTGTTCATGACAAAGTTTTCAAACCTTAAATAGTTGCACATATCGAGTTCCTTAGACTGCAATCGAGACTCGTCCTTCTTGGCTCCTCCCACACGATCCCATCCTATATTCCGTTTGAGCTTTTGGCGATCTCCCACCTCTAAATTCTCTTTTCCCTCGAAGATGCACACACACTCCCCAAGTCCCTCAATCCAAAGTTTCATTAGTAAGAGCCACGTTTAACTTCGGCCCGGAGCGAGTCTGTTGAGAGGCCGTGTGTCCGGTCAAGCCCGGCGTCGCTCCCTATAAGAGCTAAAATTTTTTTGTTAATATAACCGCGAGCAAGGCAATTTCATAAAGGGACGGTAGGGTAAACGTTGCATCACAACCACTAGTACGTACCACCCCTGTTGCAAGGTCACCTGTCGCAGTCTCTGCTCACCCTCCACATATTAAAACTCTTAAAACCCCCTTTTGCCCAAATTTTGTTATTAGCCACTGTAATGGGCAATATTAGCCACTGTAATAATATATATTATATAACATGATAATATGATAATATATAATTATTAAGATACATTAACGATGATATATGATCAACGAGCCCGCATGGGTGGTAAGTTTGGACGAAAAATTTAACCCTGCAATCAACCTACCCAATGCCCAAGCCGTCACCTTGAAGTAAACGTCAAAGACTTTAAGAAAGCAAAAAAACCACAACATAGCCGGTAGATCTTCTCCGTGTCCTGTCGGCAGCACCCACAGATCAGATTTTATGATAACCGATTAATCCATTTGTCAAACTAGTTGAAACAGAGCAGCAGCAACGACAACACAAAGAAGAAACGAACTAAGTCCCTCTTTTAACTCTTTAAGTGTATTCGCGGCGGACTAGCAACCGGCGGTTCCGCCGGGGAGTGGAACTGCCGCGGCAAAGTTTGGATCTTTGGAGAATTCGGGAACTGGGTTCTGAGCTCCGACGTATAAATGCTGGTCCAAGACCGATCTCCGCCGCCGAAGGTCGCCGGCGAGTCCAAGGCCTTGCCCGCCCGACGCCTCTCTTCGCCGACGTCGGCAAAGCCTCTTGATTTGGTGGCCTGGTTGGCGGACAACCTGTACAAGGTGCTGACGATTGCTCTCCTGATCGCCGGCGTTGCCGCCGTCTTCGTCCTCCGCAACTTCTCCGACTCCGCCGCCATCCTCTGCCTTGAGGCCCGCGCCGAGTCGCTGGCCGCCATCCCCTACCCCGGCGCCTCCTTCGCCGGCGTGCCCCGCAACCCGGACGCCTCCTCCCCCTACGCCTCCTTCGCCGCCGAACGCTGGATCGTCGTCTCCGTCCCGTCGTCCGGCGGCGGGCGCGGCCCCTCCGACTCACTACGCTTGCTCGCCCGGATCAAGGGCTGGCAGCTCCTCGCTGTCGCGACCGCCGACACCCCGCCCGACTGGTCCCTCAAAGGCGCCATCTTTCTCTCCCTGGAAGACCAGGCCAAGCTCAACTTCCGAATCCTCGATCACCTCCCTTACAACTCCTTCATCCGCAAGTCCGTCGGCTATCTCTTCGCGATCCAGCACGGCGCCAAGAAGATCTTCGACGCCGACGACCGGGCTCATATCATCGACTCCGATCTCGGAAAGCATTTCGATGTGGAGCTGGTCGGGGAGGAGGCCCGGAGGCAGACCATCCTGCAGTACAGTCACGACAATCCCAACCGCACCATCGTCAATCCTTACATCCATTTCGGCCAGCGGTCGGTGTGGCCGAGGGGTCTGCCATTGGAGAACGTCGGCGAGGTCGCCCACGAGGAGTTCTTCACGGAGATCTACAGCGGCAAGCAGTTCATCCAGCAGGGTCTCTCCAATGGCCTCCCTGATGTCGACTCTGTTTTCTACTTCACTAGAAAGTCCCAGTTCGAAGCGTTTGATATCAAGTTCGACGACAAGGCGCCCAAGATCGCTCTCCCACAGGGTATGATGGTGCCCGTCAACTCTTTCAACACGCTCGTTCATTCCTCGGCCTTCTGGGCTCTGATGTTGCCTGTGTCCGTTAGCACCATGGCCTCGGATGTTCTGAGGGGTTACTGGGCGCAGAGAATTCTGTGGGAGATTGGAGGCTATGTTGTTGTTTATCCTCCCACCATCTATCGCCTTGATAGGACAGAGTCTTACCCCTTCTCAGAAGAGAAAGATCTTCATGTCAATGTTGGTCGGTTGATCAAGTTCCTGATATCGTGGAGGACTAACAAGCCGACACTTTTTGAGAAGATTTTGCATCTGAGCTATGCCATGGCCGAGGAGGGGTTCTGGACTGAGCAGGATGTGCGGTTCACTGCTGATTGGCTCCAGGATTTGTTGTCTGTGGGATACCAGCAACCAAGGTTGATGGCATTGGAGCTGGATCGGCCGCGGGCACAGATTGGTCATGGGGACAGGAAGGAGTTCGTACCCAGGAAGCTTCCATCGGTGCATCTTGGGGTGGAGGAGACTGGTACAGTGAATTATGAGATTGGAAATCTTATAAAATGGAGGAAAAATTTTGGTAATGTGGTTTTGATAATGCACTTGAGTGGACCTGTTAACCGGACTGCTCTTGAGTGGAGGTTACTCTATGGGAGGATATTCAAAACTGTTGTGATCCTCTCGGAAGCAGTGAATCCTGATCTTGCTGTGGAATATGGAGAATTGTCGCGAGCTTACAAGTAAGTGTGAAAAGGATTATACTCTAGTTTGCAAAAGTTTTGTTACTGGCTATTTGAGCTTCTTTGGAACATCTTTCTTTATGCCGACTACTGACTTGTTGGAGGGACATTTTAAATTCTTTTGACATAAATGGTTAGTGGTTAATTGAATGAAGAAATAAGATTTAGTTGAACCCGGTTTGAGAAATTATAGATGATGGTGATCAGAATAGTGATTTGAGAAGCTAGTTGATCTCTGGGAAACACAATTTAGAACAAAACAATAAGTGGAAATGTGATAGGATTCTGAATTTGTGACATTTATCTTTTTTACGAGACTGCATTTACCATCTTTACACGATAAATTAAAATGTATGCTCAATGCTTCGTGATTAGTGATTCAAGAGAAGACAACTCTCTGGAGGTGAATTTATAGATGATAGATTTGTCCTGGTTAGTAGTATCAGATATACTTGTGGTATCGACTTTCATTGGTACTGTTGCAATTTCTATGTGGGTGATAGGATTGCTGCTGGGTGAATGAAAATGGGTTGTGCTTCTAATTTATCATTTCTTATGCGATGTGGCAAAGGTCGGAAATTGTTAATCAAGAAGAGCTAGAAACTTGATATCAAACTTCCACAAGGAAAGAAGTGAGTGGGACAGAAAGAATAGAGCCTAGTTAGTAGCTTGTCATAACTTAGATAATCACTTTCTCTGATTTTGGTGTTTTTGAGTGGAATTGGGTGATCTAAGCTAGTGTGATTTCAAGCATCATTCATTTTTTGGCAAAAATAATCAGATTCTTTAGTACTATCTATGTGTTGTTTACTATAAGTGAGGTTATTTGATAGTTTAGTTAGTTGATAGAGTATGATATGCTACGGAAGTTGATAGCATAAAGTCATATGAAATTATACCAAAGAGGGAGCATCATATTCTGTTGTATTCTATTCTAGATGCGAAGCACATTCAGGTACAACTTAAAATCTATTCATATATAAGTAAAATTAGTAGGAAAAAAAAAGATGAAACTTTTAGTATGAAGCAAAAATATATATACTCGAATAATGTTGTCTGTTAGAAGCATTCTTGCCAGTGGATCTTATTTAATTGCCTTGCATGTTAGATTCCATGGAAGTGTAATGATAATAATTTCCTTTGAATTAGTGTTTGCTTACTGCCCTGTTTGGTTTTGCAGGTCTCTTCCCAAGATATTCAATAGATTCCCTAGTGCGGAAGGCTTTATATTTCTGCAAGACAACATGATTCTTAACTACTGGAATCTGTTACAAGCAGACAAGGACAAATTGTGGATAACCAACAAGGTGAACCTTGTATTTAGATTCAAATGTGCTATCATTTTATGAAATGGCTCTGACGTTCTTCTATTCACCTGCTGAAGGTCTCTGAAACTTGGAACACTTTCTCTACCAAGAACAACGTCTCCGCATGGCTCTCAAAGCAAGCAGAGCTTGTAGGGAGGGTAGTAGGAACTTTTCCAGCTCACTTTCAGGTGAGTTACAAGGCAAGCATGGATGACTCAAGTTTTGTGCTCTGCAGCTCGGAAGTTTTCTATGTGCCTCGCAGATTTGTCAGCGACTTTGTAGATCTTGTGGCCCTTGTTGGGGAACTAGATATTCATCATAAGATTGCAGTGCCCATGTTTTTCTTGGCAATGGATTCTCCAAATAACTTCGACTCGGATGCTTTTAAGACGACCATCTATATGACAGGCAAAAAAGCTGAAGACCCTTTGAGCTTTTACTCGGCCAAAGTACCTGCAGTATGCTCCTGGAATTTGTCAACAGAGGTTGATTTTGTGAGATTAATAAGAAGCATGGCAGCGGGTGACCCTCTTTTGATGGAAATGGTATAGAAAATGTAACCACGTACCGAATTTTTCTCTTGTTGTATACGCTGGGAACTGAGAAAAGCTCTCAATTGTCATTTTAAAAATTTTTTGTAGATGTTTGCCTGTATTATCTTTTTCGATTTTTGGCTTTTTGCTACATTGTCATTTTTTGATGCGTATATAACGGCGGGGTTACTAAGTTCTATTCTGCAAAGTTTGCCAAGTAATGATCATTAAGAGGTGGCCACGTATTTCTTGATTATGATTAATGACTGTATTATCTTTTGAAGTCTCGTTTTTCTGTCATGGTTTGATGATAACCTTCTTCGTCAGCAAGCTGGCAGAATTTTTCCGGTGCCTGTCCTTGCAAACCTATAACAAGTTTATAACCTCTTTTTTTTATTAAAAAAGAGAGAAGAAGAAGCAGTTTTTTAACCTCTCACAACACTGGCTGGTGGAATTACCCCACGAGGAAGTTGCATCGGATGAGTGGTAAATTTGCCTCTTAATAAATAATAAATGAAATATATACTTTTATTTATGTTTTAATTTAGACTTAGAATCTTATTTTAATGTGTTTAAAATTATATAAATGATCAATAAACGTTATAAAAATGTTCATAAACAAATACACTTATTTATTTTTTTTATATATCTTTACTTAACAGCCATTGATTTTTGTTTTTCATCAAATATATCATATTTAATTTTTTACTATATATTGACTTAAACGTAGTTTTAAATATCATATCAATTATCGTACCAAATTTATATCCAGAACGAGATATATATGGTTTAACCAGATTTTAAAATTATATATAATATTTTATTATCAATATTTTATTAAATACATGTTAAAATAGTGTGATTTTAAATAAAAAAATGATTTAGTGAATATTTTAAATTAAAAACCAAGTATAAATTAAAATTAAAATAGTATAAAAACCTAAATCATATTGGATTAATGACGATATGTAGTATGAGATACAACCGAGTGGTCAATGTGTGACTTAAAACTATGAGTTTAATATGTACTAAGTTTTGAGAGACTGGATAGCAAACTATGGGGTTTAAGTCTTATGTCATACCAATTTTTCTTCGGATGCTCAATAAAATAACCAAATACTAGCACAATGTGGTCGATACATTTGAAACTTATTAATAATATATATTAAGAATATACAAAATAAAATAAAAAACACTACTATATTATTATAAAATAAAAATAACTAATATTTATTCAATTTTAACAAAAAGTATAGTTGCATACAAATATTGAAAATAATTTAATTTAAACGAGTAAAAAAATTTTAATAATTAAGTGGAATTTTTTAAAATATTTAATACGAATAGAATTATAATCTATTTTTCAATAATAAATTAAATAAGTAGATAAAAATATGTAAAAAACTAAATTAAGTATGCATTAGAAAGTAATAAACTTTAAGTCAAATAGTATAATTGTATTTATATTAAAATTTGTATACATTGTTAAAAATTTTAATTTGAATTAAATTATACTGCAATATTTTTTTAATAATAAATAATAATAATAACCCATCATAAACAAATTCAAAAAAAATCCATCTCAACTTTGGATGCTCATGGTTCAAGATCATAATAGATATGACGTAGTCACAACGTGGGACATTGCTATCCCCGCCCGAGAAGCCCATTCACTCGCGGCCTCACGTTACACGTGTTCCATTGCCTCTTCTCACTAATGCACGTGCGAATGGCAAACTCGCAAATAAGCGCAAAAGTAAGATCAAACTCACCCAACCCACAAAAAGCTCGTCTTGCCCACCAAACCAAAGCCACCCACCACCTCCGCCTTGCTCCGCCGCCGGCCGCCGGCGGCCCGCGAAGTGCAATCATGCCGACTCTTTCAGTTCTCCACACGGTGCAGGTAGCGCTTACCGATTCCCCCGCCCCCCGCCCTCGACGCGCGGCGACGGCGCCGGCGACTTCGGATTTGGCGGCCTGCCTGGCGCCGCCCTGGAATAGCGGTAGGGTATGTGCAATTAGGGCTTCTGCCGGCGGTCTGGTGGGGGCCGACCCTAGGTCTCTTCTTGAGCGCTGCTTCGTCTCTTCTGGTGTGGAGCCGGCCTCGGTTTCTTCTTCGTCATTGGTGATGCTCGCGCCGGTCATGAAGGGGGAAGTATGGGGCTTTGGGCGCCGTGACGCTTGAGAAGTCGAAGCTGGATATGTCGCAGAAGACGACGAAGAGCAGCCCGGAGGTGAGCGGCTAATTTGGTGTTTCTGAACACTGTGTGGGTTGCTGCATGACATTCTTTCTTTAATCCCCGGGAAGCTTTATTTGATGTGTTTGATGATTTTGGATAGAGATTTTTCGGGGAAGAAGTTATCTAGGTCTCCATATTTTGTGAATTTTGAGTCTCGTAGATGCTTGTAACCCTTAGAGTGTATGCACGTATATGAAAGCTAGTCTTAACTTTGAGTCTATTGGTGGTGGCAAATGTTTATGTTGAAGATTTCACATATGGTGCACCATGATAGAGCGTCACACTTAGGTTAAGAAATTTAAGCGATAATACCAGTTCTTCATTTCTGCTACACTTTTTGGGTATCTACTACTGATGTCCCACAGCCTATAACGCATTGGAAAAAGCTGATTTGATGCAATGCTATTAGTTGAAAAATATGATAAATTGTTAACTTATATGGGTGGTGTAAAGGGTCTTGATTATAGACCATTTTTTGTTAGCTCAATTATGGAGTATGACGAATACATCAATTTCATTAGTTTCTTTTAAATGCAGTTATCAACAGGTGGCGGTGGTGGAGATATTGGGAAAAGAATTAATCATGGTGGAGGTGATGGAGGTGATGATGGAGGCGATGATGATGACTACTTTGGGGACTTTGATGAAGGAGATGAAGGGGACGAAGGGGGATTGTTCAGAAGGCGTCTTATTTTTCAAGAGGTTGAAAGTTGTTTTTTTCCTTCTTTTTCCATTTTTTTTTCATGGATGCAAATCAACCCAATTTTTGTTTCTAATATATATGTGGATGGCTGAAATATTGTTTTTCCAGCTCTTTGATCGCAAGTTCGTGGATGCAATCTTGCAAGAATGGTATAAGACTATGATGGACTTGCCTGCTGGATTACAGCAGGCTTATAAAATGGCAAGCTATTCTGATTCTTTAGAAATTTTTATTTATAACTTCTTTCAACTGGAAAACCTAATTATTGAGTCCATAATTTACAGGGCTTGGTCAGTTCTGTGCAAATGGTAAGATTCCTTGCAATCAATGCTAGACCCACTACTTCAAGGTTTATTGCTCGTGCACTCCCTTCATCGCTCTCAAGGGCATTCATTGGAAGGTAGGATACAAGTTAATCAATTTGTGTAGAATTAACATATTGAGCTATGTTTTAGTTATGTTATTTTTCAATGCTTGAATTTGTTTCTGTTCTACACAAATTAAAAGTGGCAATACCTAGATAGTTGATGTCAAAATACATGAGAAGAAAATTGCAGACTGGATTTGACATTGGAGTTGTCTTTCAGTTTCCAGGGTAACTGGAAAAAGCTTGTGAAGCAGGGTTTTACTTAGCGGAAATTCTACTACCATCATTTCTTCATTGCTTGCATAAATTTGAGTGATATTTTTTTGTAACTGTGTTTAGTATTACATAAATTTGTCTGGTGGTTTCTTGGTTCTTGATGTAACTAAAACCATGGGGAGCAGGAATTTAATTATAGAAGAGTTTACTTAATCAAATCAAACCCTATAGAAACGCAAAGGGTTTGAAGAAAAGAGATGAAAGAACAAATTGATTACAGTAAACTAATACTTGAGTTAATATATTTTGTTTTATAAGAAAGACTTCTACTTGAATTCATCTAATAACAAGACAACTACCTACAATGAATTTAGACCACAGAATACTGTTTAGTATAGGGCTCAATTTCTAATGGAAAGTGTTCCGTGTCAATGCACTGCCACTAGAAATGGTCATATGAATTCTTACTTTGAAGTTTATGAGCATTTAGCAAGGATAGCTCTTTCTGACAGTGTGCTTACATTCTTGTACGAGTGTTTCTGTGCTATTTATCCAAATGTTTATTTGAGGATCTTCTATTTAATTATAGTTTATTTTAATTGCAGGATGATTGCAGATCCTTCTTTTGTATATAAATTATGTCTTGAAACAGCTGCTACTGCGGGCTCTTCTATCTGGTGGGAGGTATCAAATCGTGGAGATAGGTATCAAGTCTTGTTATCCAAACTAAATTTAAGCCGATTTTTAGATCCTATGAACTTTTGTGGTTTTAGATTTTACAACTAAAAATTGCTTGAGGTTGGTTGGATAAAATTTCATGGATAATGTAAGTCATGGACAGTAGATGAAAGTCTTTGATTTGTTGATATTAGTCAATCTAAAATTGTATTATCTTAGAACCACTTTTGCAGATTTGTTGAATAGTGGGGCCAAGCTGTAGAAATATCCATTCTGGAAAACAGTTACTCACCTAATTTGCTCTTTTCAGCTGAAATAAACTTTTACAACTGTTCACTGCTGTCAAGAAGGCTACAAATTTTATGTTGTTATGTGACCTGAAGGTAGCTTTTAATCTCAACCGAGAAGGTCAAATAATTTATGTTACATGGTCATGTGCATGGCCCTATTCTTGAATGTTCAAAATTTATGTGGCCTTTAAATTATGGTTTCCTATTTTCATTACAATATGATATAGCACGCAGGACACAATGACAAAGAATTCCAATTAGTGGGGTATTTTATTTCTTGACTTAAATTGTGATTCCGAAATTTATGTGCATCATTTTTTTCCCAGGATAAAGCAAGAGTGGGACATAGCACTCCTTAATGTGCTGACAGTGTCTGCCTGCAATGCTATTGTCGTTTGGTCCCTTGCTCCATGTCGGTCCTATGGGAACACATTCCGGTTTGATTTGCAAAATACATTGCAAAAGCTTCCAAATAATATTTTTGAGAAAAGTTACCCGCTTCGAGAATTTGATTTGCAAAAAAGAGTCCACTGTTTCTTTTACAAAGCTGCAGAGCTTTGTATGGTAGGATCCATTGCAGGTGCTGTGCAAGGGTCTTTTTCTAAATTTTCTGCCTCTAAAAAGGAGGGAAGGTAAGAAATAATGTTTGCTTTGTTCTTTATTGACTACTGTTTGTGTGTGTTTTCAAAAAAATTTATTGTGTATGATCTTGTGTAATATTTTTTAGAATCTTATCTGTAAAAAATTTCTGTAATGCTTGTGATTTCTGAGCATTGATCTTTCAGAAAGATGATTGATTGATATCATTCTCTACGGCAGATTATCAGTGTCAGTGCCTGCTTTGAGCACCAACTCTCTTGGCTATGGAGCTTTCTTAGGATTGTATTCAAATTTGAGATATCAACTTCTTTGTGGAATAGACAGGGCGATGTTTAATTACTTTGATGTTCTAGGGGTGACCCTTTTATTCAGCACAGCCTTGAGGTATGTAGTTTGGGTTTTTTGTTTGTAGAACTTTTGCATTTTTCATTTCAATTTTCATGTTTATTGCTGGGAGACCAGACCATGAATTTGCGAGGATGCAATATAGATGAACGATATATTCCCTATTTGAGTTGGTTGTGTATTTTTTTTAAAAAAAATCCTCGTACGGGACCAAATGTTTAATAATAAAAGGTATTTTTTCTAATAGTAGAAGCTTGAATATTCCCTGAAAATTTTTGTAATGCTTGTAGAAATTCAGCATTGTTGCATATACTGTATGAGACGTATTTTCTTCAAGCTTGAAACGGGATTTCTTAAGTTTGACATATTTGTGACTAGGTTCTATTATGAAGGCCATATTTTTACTAGATATATGAGTGTAAGCTGAACGCATTTTATTCTTAATTTTGTTTTGCTGTAGGGTTGCTAATGTTCAACTCGGTGATACATCAAGGCTTGCTTGGCTTGGAGTGGAAGCTGACCCACTTGTTCAGTCAGACAATTTGTTGAAGGCTTACAATAGATCCTCAGAGACTGGCTCTGAGAGACAGACATCTTCAAATTGGTTTATATCCAAAAATGCCATTGTATCTGGTTTTGGTCTCTTTGGTACTAAAAAAGGAGAAATGGCTGATCCTGCCACACCTTCGAAGCCACGGAGAAAGAGAATTGTTCGGAAAAAGATGACCGGAAGTTCAGTCTAGAGACCTATGTTGGCATATAAGCTGCTTACGAAATTTTGTTCGTTAGAATGACATTTCACAATGTGTTGAGTCATGCTTCTGGCTTCATTGACATGCATGGGGAGAAGGGTATTAAGGAGGTCGAGCATGTCAGAAGCACATTCTTGAAATTATTGTGTAACATTTTGGGGAGAGGGGGGGGGGCTGTGCGTGTGTTTGAAGAATCCGATTGAGGTGAGTATTTGAGAATGGAAGAAGAGCACTTAGATTGATACGGCTGTTACGGGGAAGGGAACGCCGAGTTTTCATTTTGATTAAGTTATGTGGCCCACTTGCGATGTAATTTTAACAAATTACAGGTAAGCCAATTTGAACGAACTTAATCTGACAGTTTTTTTCACGTTTCCTGGCTTGTGATCCTCTCAAAACAATCGGTAGAAATTATCTGCATCTCATATTTATGAGCAAATTGGTAGATGGTTTCTAGTGACTGTTGATGAGTTTCGCGATTGGGATAAGGCCAAATTTGTAATTTCCTCAAAATCTTTATATCTGTACATCCATACTAGACATGCCCGAATCTATAGAGAGAGTCGTCAAATGTCTTGTGTCTGATATTTATCTAAAACCATCGAACTCGATATTGATCTTTTCTATTAAATCTATGGGAAGATTTTATCTGATTTGATATGCTCGAGAAGATCAGCTCAAGTAAAGAGATAGAAAAAAAGAGAAGAAAAGAAAAATGGCAATCGAAGATTTAAATCGGATTGAAAAGTACCCCTCTCACAATGCAGGACAGTGTAAATATGTATTATTATTGATTATGAATTCATTTCATCAATTATTAGGTTAATAATAAAAAAATAAATGTTTGGCGACTAAATATAAGTAAAAGAAGGCTAAAATATAAAATAATAAAAGATAAAATCAATATCCAATTAAATAATTTAATTTATACTAATAAAATTTTAATGTGAGCCAAAATATGTAAATAAACAAAATTAGTTTTTTTTCTAATATAATTATGAGTCCTCTATAGACTTCCTCAATAGCCCGATTTAAAAAAATACGATTTTAATAAACACTATTTAAATAGACGCCAAGTACTGTCACAAACAAATATTTCCAAATAATCATTAAAGAAAAATCATCGACCCTTTTTAACTTAACAGAGACCCAACTCTGACTTGTTAAATGCAAATTCCGCGATGAGGCCAAGTCAACAGTTCACTAGAAGAGGGGAGAGTAGGAGGCATGAAAGCGTCTAGACCCGTGTCTGCGTGTATTTTTGGACTCCCTTCCATTCCTATGAAGGGACGATGAAGGCAGGAAGAAGGAGACCCCAAAGGAGCCACCATTGACCATACTCCTGGAACGTCCCCAACCATCCGTGTGTATATATACCTCATATGCTCAATTCCTGTCTTCCCCATCTCAATCTGATTCCCACTCACAAATTACTCAATTCCCTCTTCCTATTCTTTAGAACTCTTCCTCTCAAAAGTTGACGGAGAGATGGCCGGGAAGTATTTGGAGTTATTGGATGCAGGGGTGAGGATTGCTTTTCGCTTCCACTCTCATTGCCCTCAAACTGCCCGCTTGTACTACAAGCCTCCGACGACCACCGCCAGTATGAGTAAAGGAAAAGGCGAAGGCGGTGCAGCTGCTCCTCCTACTAGGATTGTTAACTCTTGTGGCCAGCCGTCAGCGATCAGTATTGAAGCGCTAGGGAATATTTTTCACCCAATTTTATGACCAGCTAACACAAGATGATGATGATGACAACATTCTTTTTCATTTTTTTAATTCGTTTGGTCTTGCTATTTTCTTAATGGATTTGTAGCAGGATCTATTTGGTTGCATATTAGGAGCGATTCTTTTGATCAACGGGAAATTAATTGGAAAGATTATTTCAACGTAGGAAAGATCCTATTCACTAAAATTTTTCTTTTTCACCCACTAGTGGAAACTATAGAATCTTATGAAATTTGTAGCAACAACAAAATTATCAATTCATCTCCAATGAAATCTAAAACCACAAAAACACCAAAACGTTAATGAGGTTCAGTAAGTTGTCTGCTCTACCGAAGATTTACAAACCAATTCAAAACCTTTTTTAACCTCTTCTTAATGTTGGTGGTACCGCGTACAAAAATTTTATCCTCGCGGCAATAATGTGCCTCTCAAGCTAGCTGTCCCTGCCCATCAAATAGAAGATGCATAAATTGAGCACACATGAAAAAAGGAGATTGACCACTTAGACATTTTTGAGAAATGAGACGGGAATGGACCCATCAGAGATAATGAATTATAACTTGGTGGCTACAAAAGATTGGCCTACAAATTCTTAACTCTCGTATCTTATAATAACAACTCATGGCCGCTTCTACAGTACCCACCTCTCATTGCCCCCTCAATACGGCCACAAGAAGATCAGAATTCGCCTTCCATCAGCGTCACTTCAATCCGACAACCCGCCGTCGGCAGGTGCCTGTATTTCCCATACAACCACCGGAGAGCCCGTAGTCTCCCATAGCTCTGGATCTCAAGAAACGAGTCTGAATTATGCTCGACCAAGACCAAGCAGCAGCAGCAGTACTGTTGTTCGAGTAGCAAAGTCCACCGAGCCAACCATTGAAAAGGTATATTATATACAGTTGAACTTGCTACATATATGTGTGTCTGATAATAATAATAAGATTTTCATCACCATTGGTACTAGTTCAGCTTGCAAACACAAAGTTGTAACATAGTTGATGCTTACAAAGTTTACTGGAATAGCTGCTTGCAAACCAGGATATGAATGGAGGAAACCTAATTCTACTTGTTAGCCTCTGAGAATTTTTGGTGCCGTCTAACTTGTTTACTTCTCTGTTTCATGCAGATGTTTGCGTTTCTGGGACTGTCATGCTAATTTTTGGCATGGGCCTGTATGGCCTTTTCATAAGCAACACAGCTCCAAGCTTACCCAGCAGCATTGACCGTGCTCTCAAAGGCTCGTCATTGCTTGGGATATTTGCTTTCCAGGTGTTCTAGTCATACACCTCTTCAAACTGGACTAAGTATTTTTATGATCTTTTTCTTCAGATTGATAATCATTATCATATGCTGCTATTGCAAGAGAGACCAAAATGGATGAAAATTTCTTCACTTGATGAATTGAAAACAAAGGTGGGACATGTTATAGTGATGATCCTTTTGGTGAAGATGTTTGAGAGAAGCAACATGATCACAATTGCAACTAGTCTTGATCTCCCTAGCTATTCGGTTTGTATCTTCTTGTCATCAGCTTCCCTGTATGTCCTTCACAATCTGCACAAAGCAGAATGAGAAGATCATTAACAGGTGTAAATATAAAAGGAAAATAACCCATCATTTATATCTTAAACATAGTACTCCAAATATTCTCGACTTTGTCTCAGTCGTCTGTACTCCTTGATAAAACTTAACTAAGATAAAAGCCTGTTTCATCAACCATGTCAACCTCTCAGGTTTGTGACAAAACTAATATAAAGGAACATGTATAGTAACTATAATATAAAAAGTGATGATTATTTTATCTCTTGCATATTTAGAAAATAATCAACTGTAAAATCATATAGCCACCGAATGAATAAATAAAGATGCATGAATGATAATATTTATTAATTATTAAAATTAAAATTTCAAAATTGCGTGAAGAGGATTTAATGGGTGCTAATTCGGTAAAATTGATTGAGTATTATAATTATATTAGTTGTAAGACTGCAATAGAACGGTTGATCACCACTTGTCATATTTTTTATATGAACATTATGTTAGAATTTTATTCTAACTTTATAGTCCTCAATATATATATATGAGGGCGGATTTACTATGCTCAAGCACAAGCAAGAAAAAAGGGAGACGCCGCCGCTCGCCGATGCGTCGCCGCCACCCCCTACCCCGCCCGTCGCCGCCCCCGGCCGACGAGGCGGTGACCCCCCCCCCCCCACCCACCGCCGCGGCGACGGGGCGGCGGATCTAGCCGCCCTGCCTCTTCCCCTGCCGCCCCGCTGCCGGGCGACACCAACCCCACCCCGTCACCGTCCCCCGCCCGCCACCCCGCTACGGTCCCCTGCCCGCCGAGCCACACCCCCCAGTCCCCTGCCCGCCACCTCGCCGCGCCGCGCCCCTCGCGTGGCGACCCGCGACCACCCGGCCGCCGCCCCCGGACCAACCCCGTCCCCTGTTGCCGCCGCCCCCCGACCGTCGCCGTGGCCGGGCACCCTTCCGCCCCCTTCGCCGTCGCTGTTGCGGCAGCGCCGGCGGCCACCCCTCTGTTTTTTTTATCTTGGTCATTGGATGCTAATCCAACGGCCAAGATCAAACTTGAGCATAGGCACGCTGCCTGTGCTCAAGCATAAGAAATTTATTTCCTATATATATATTATAATCTAAATATATTATTTAGTGGTATAATTAAAGATAACTACCATAGGGGTAGTTATTCCTATAACTTCTTGATGGGAGAAGTTAAATACAATATTTTTTTTGGGGTCCTTGATCTAGGCATTTTTTCTGTCCTCTCTTCCATCACCTTAGAAGTGTAATAGATTATAACATCTCAAAAGACCAATTAAAAAAATATGTCGTGACAGGAGATATAATTTATTATATATATATATATATATTATTTACATTTGGTATCAGAGCATTCATTGATAGAATTTTCCTTCTATAAAAAATTTTTTGGTGAAATTTGTTTCTTTATTTCATGTCATTATTGTAATGATTTTGCAATGAAAATCTTTTAGGTTCACTCAATTGATTCGTATGTTATTTTGTGTGAGCATAATGTTTATAATATCTAGAACTCAATGTTAATATCAAATAAAAAAATAAATTACTTGCATGAACGAACCCAACGAAGAAGACGCTTCAGTTTTGGCAGTTATGTCTTATTAAGGGCTACATGTTAAATTAATGTCAAATAAGGGGTGAAATACTTTAAAATTTCAAATAAAGGATTGAATAAATTTTAATAATTTAAAATAATGATCTTAAATTAGTTAGATTGTTTAGTCATTCTGGGTTTTATTCTTATTTTGTAGGTCTAGAAATATATAGTGGTCATTTATTTAAGGCCCAATTTTAAGTTATATTTTAAAACTCATGTCCTTGTTTAATTAATGGGTAATTGTGGATAATTTTTATTTGACAGATTTAGTGAATAAATAAACAGTCCAACAAACGAACTATAATGGACAATTCGATAATGATTTATGTGGTTGTCCATGTACACTATGCTTTGTCTATAAACAATCCGATAAATTTTTATGAACAATACTTAGTCTGGTCATAGACATGAATATTGACCGAATTATTTTGGTTCATATAGTTGTCTATACACCCACTTAATTATATTTAGATAATAAAGTTAGCATGTCGATGAATTATTTAGGGTATTCAAATGATGTCCAAGTTGTCCATATAATGTCTAAGGATTGCCTGAACTTGATTGTGAAATGTTCATTTATTATTATGTATGTGCTTTGAGTGTTTATATATAAAATTTGGGTTATTTATATCTTGATATATGTCATGCATATGCATGTGAAATATTTGAACATGACATGATCGTTTAAATATATTCTGTTGATGTTAAGTGTTTAGTGTATTTTAAATTAATCAAAAAGTAGCCATAACATCTTTACTTAAGATAAAATATACATAAAATAAAATATAAATTACATATGGATTTTAATACACCACATTCTAATAAAACATTGTGATTATGATAGCTTTACCCCCACAGGGAGGTTATTATGATTATTTTGTTTAATTAGGGTGAATTAAAAATATTTATATTTTTTAATTAGCCTACAAGCAATGAGAGATATTTATATTTTTTCTAATTTTATCATTAAAATAGGTAAATGAATCTATTTTGTGTTAATGTCTTTGCCCCACAGGTAGATTTTAATGACATATTAATTCATTTTATTATGTTTGCATTGGAAATGGATTTGAAAGGAGTCATTGAAGGGAGTCATTGAATCATAGTTGCAAAAATTAGAATTAGATTTGAAGGGAGTCATTGAATCAGACCGATTCACAAAAAAATCGGACAAGAATCAATTTACTTGAATTGGCCAAAATCGATCATTGATCTCCTCCCTCCTGTGCCCTGCATTATTTTAAAACACTTTATTAGATTATTTTTAGTTGTATTTTATTTTATTATATTATATTTTTAGGATTTATTTTATTATTATCGACTCGCGTAGAGAGCGAGTCAATTTTTATTACCTAAAGTACCCCTCATTCTTCCCTACTTTTTCCCATCTCTCCCTCTCACCCCTGCCTGTCGGCGCCCCGACTCTAGATCTCCTCCGCCCACTACCACCCCGCTGAAGCTTACCCCATCCTGCCGCCCCTGTCTCCCCCCACCCTGCTTGTCGCCCCGTCCCCTGCCACCTTGCCTGAATCGGTCGATTCTTGTCATCGTCAACTAGGGCTCGAATCGGCAGATTTTGGCCGATTCTTGGTTCGATTTTTTACCCAGATGATCCGCGGGTATTTTAACTCGGTTTTACACCAAGTTGAGTTAAATCGGCCAATTCCGAATAGAATCGAATTATTTTTGCAACTATGGTAAGCATACAATTGAAGTAATAGTATATAATGTACCTTAATATTTGTGATATTAATCATGATTACATATTTCTTGCAGCTGTTTCATCTTTGATAATTTGTGATGATAAATCTAAGGTTCCCTATTTAAGTGGTGATCATAATTATATGGAATGGGGGGAGAAAGTCTTTATTCATTTGGGGTACATAGACCTGACTATGCTCTTCGTAAGGATAAGCCTCCTGTTCCCACTTAAATAGTATTCGTTTGGGGTACATTTAAGCGAGAATTTAATGTACTAATGTTGGGAGCGATAATTAGTATTCGTGGGTCAATTCCTGAATATGAGTCTGTCAAGAATTATATGAAGGCCATTGATCAATATTTCGAGACTTCAAACAAATTATTGGCTAGTACCCTGATGGCAAAATTATCATCAATGAAGCTCATCAGCCTTCGTGGTGTGCGTAAGTATATTATGGAAATGAGAGACATTGCTTCTCAGCTTAAATCTCTCGAGATTAAGATTTCTAAGTCTTTTTTGGTGTATTCCTTAATTTTCTCCCTTCTGAGCACAACCTTTTCAAAATAACTTATAACACAGAAAGAAAAATGGTTAATAAATGAACTTCTGACCATGTGTGTTCAAGAGGAAGGGAGATTGATTCATAATATAGGGAAAATGTACATATGGTGATTCATAGAAAAAAACAATAAAGAAAGTTGGGCATATAAAAGGAAAAACAAAAGACCTATTAATTTTAATGATATGAAAAAATCCAACTATTCTTTTTTGTAAAAAGAAGGAATATATACAGAAGGTTTGTCCTAAATGAAGGCATGCTTTGAAAAGAAAGGTAATCTCATCTCATTTGTTTGTTATGAATTTAAAATAGTTGATGTTTGTCATAAGACTTGGTGAATTGATTCGGGTTCTACAATCCATATTTTGAATACCTACAGGCTTTCTTAAATGAAGGAAGCCGACGAATAGTGAATAAGGCATATATTCTGGCAATCAGATGCTTTCAAATATAAAAGCTATTGGGACATGTAAACTTATTTTAAGTTCTGGCTTTGTACTTAATCTAGAAAAGTCCTTTTATATTTCTGGCTTTTCCATAAACTTAATTTCCATTTCAATACTTTTGCCTTTAGGTTTTTTATTTAATTTTTCTCAAAACACTTTAAGTATGTTGCATAATTCTATTGTTGTGGGAAATGATTCTATGAATGAAGGTTTACTTCAAATCCACTTGCAAGATAATGTCCTTTATAACATAATGGCTATACATGGTACTGTTGGTATAAAATGTTATGTTATGAATGAAAAATCCTCTGTACTATGGTACCGAAGATTGAGGCATATCTCAATCAAAAGAATCAAAAGACTTATAAATAATTGGGTTCTTAAAACTCTTGATTTTACAGATTTTGATACTTGTGTAGACTACATGAAGGGAAAACAGACCAATATGTCTAAGAAGGGTGCTAGGAGGAGTTTTAAGATATTAGAAATCATACATATAGAAATATGTTGTCTTAATATGGATTCATATGGTCAGAAATACTCATTTCATTTATCGATGACTATTTATGATACATGTATCTCTACATATTTAATAATAAGCATGAAACATTGGATACTTTTAAAATTTTTAAAGCAGAAGTAGAGAAACAATGTGGTAAGCAAATTAAAATATTGAGATCTAATCGATGTGGAGAATTTTATAGTAAGCATATTAATAGTGGACAAACACCTGGTCCATTTGTAAAATTTCTTCAAGAGTATGGTATTATTACAAAATATACTATGCCTGAGTTACTAGATAAAACAGGTGTAGTAGAACGAAGAAATAAGACTCTGTTAGACATGATGATGAGTATGCTTAGCAACTCCAAACTTTCTCATTCATTAAGGAGGGAAGCCCTTAAGACTACAACATATATATTAACCGGGTTCCAACTAAGGTTATTTGTAAAACATCTTTTGAGTTATTAAAAAGTTGGAAACTGAATTTGAAATATATGCGTGTTTGGGGTTGCCCCACTGAAGTTAGGGTTTATAATCCTCAAGATAGAAAGTTAGACCTATCAGTTGGTATTTCATTGATTATGCAGAAAAGTCCAAAAGGTTATAGGTTTATTATCCATTGAATGTTTTTAGATTTGTGGAATTAAAAAAGTAAAATTTCTTGAAAATGATGTGATTAGTGGGAATGATCAACATCAAAACTTAGTTTTTGATGATGATCATACTAAAAGTACTTTTATATTGAAAAATAGACTACTTATTATTACTAACATACATTCTAAATGAGTGAATGTTTAACAAGTAACTAATGAACAGTCACAACAAGCTAGATATGGTCTAGCAAAATAAGTTGCTAATGAGAAAAATCAACAACTTAAAATTTATGAGCAATCGATTGATCAACCACTTCAACAGGAACATTAATGAACCATTGAGGAGATCATTTAGAGTGAAAAAACTAACAATATCTAATATTTTGTTATTTACTATTAAAAAATTAACTATAATATTAGAAAAATGCCCTTTATATATTTTCACAAGGGATAATAATAGTTTAAAATTATAATACGAAGCCATAAAAAATTATAATTCAAAATTCAAACTTACAAGTTTGGGCCAACTAGGTGTTCACACTTCGTCGGCTAAAACTATACTCGGAGGTTGTAGCCCATCAAGTAACAATAAAAATTTTAAAGTCTTCGCTAATGCGACAGTTTCTTTTTTCAAGCACTAGTCTGACGACGGGGATAATGCAAAAGAAAAGCAGAATATCATTATTGCTTCGGATGGGGAACCCCCTGTTGTCCATAAAAGATTAATTAAAAGATGAAGTGATGATGAGAAGCATATTGTCCCACTTGATTTTGAGATTTGAGATACCAACACTTGCAATGCAAACATTTTGAAGGACTCAGTCAAAACAAAATATCTTCAAGGATTAATTAAAATCTTTTTTGCTATCAAAGCAAATTTGGAGGAAATTCCGTCCACGAGCAGTCCTTGTAGAAATACATAATATCTCGTGTGCGTTAGTGTATGAGTCTTTGTGATTGCAAAAGAGGATGAGTCCCCAATAATGTTGATGCGTGCTGTTTGGTAGCAAACATAAGAAAAAGACATGACATATGCACATCTAAACTGCTTCCACTCTAATGCAACGAACTGCATTTCAGATCTTCAAGCTAGATAAACTGCAATTAAGTATACATGTAGTTGAGACATTTCATTGCTTATGCAATCATTTACTGCAAACTTCGGATTAGATACTATGTAAATGTTAACGTTCAGCCTACAATTGCAAGATTGAGCTGCTAGGAAGAAAGATAAATTTATTATTTTACCATGAAGCGGGTGTTATGTTACCTGTATAGCCAAGAAAATATTTTTTAAGAGCTCCCTTCAAATGAACCCTCTTTGAGCCCCAAATAAAAAGACCATCTTTATGTTTTATCAGAGAGAAGATGAGAGATAGGAGAGAGAATTCAAATTAGAAATCACTCCTTTTAATTGGAATGCTCATTTCAAGGGCTCGTAAAAAAATTTTCTTATAGGGCAATATTTTGAACATCGTCTTAGTCGGAGTTTTTGGTACATCTACAACCAAAACAGATAGGCCGGAAGATGCCCATTTGATAATTAAATAAATCCAATATTTTCCTGGGAAAAGATTTGGGAAAATCTCCAAAATAGTGGAGATCATTTGTGCTTCATATTAAAAGAAATTGACTTCCTCTGGCTATTTGACGAACAGGGCATTGCTGGCTCAGTTGGAGGTAGATCAAACACGAGGGCTTGAAAATTGTCAGTTATTGCACTTATTTTTTGTTGCCAACAAGGGCTCGAAGTGTAAGGATCAAGAAAGTAATTATAATCACAAAGTGTTGTGGGCTGGACATTAATAATGCATTTAAAAAATAGTATGTGTTGTTCATAAAGGCACTGACACTGGATAATGGATGGTGGACGGCAGGTGCCGGGGGGAAGGTTGATTTATTTTATTTAACAAGAAAATTAATTAAAAGATGGCGTACACATGGGCGTCGGAAGAACAGTTGGAAATGAATAGACACATCACATATATCAATATTCAAATGGCGTCACAGCCTGCCTCCTTTGAATGGGTTCTTTGACATTAATGAGTTCTTTCGATCTTATAAAAATCGGTTCACGAACAAGATTTGTGTTTTTCTAATCTAATTGTCTTAAAATAAAAAATTTGTTATATTGATCTTCGCTTAGTCCGAATCGAGCAATAGAATTAATTGATTTGAGATTAATTATATGACGTACACTGTATCTTTGCAACTGACCCGACGAAGGAAGATATTCTTTTCTAACGCAAGTTCGAGACAAGTGGATGCTTGTATTTCACGGTTGCCTATATCAAAATTCTTATTTCTGATGAGCAGAAAAGAAATATGCCGCTTGAAGTTCGATTTCTCCTTCTCAGATGTTGATAGACCTCCACAAACTAATTTTACATTACATGCCAAATAACAAGAACAGTATTCAAGTTCAACATGAGACCATAGTAAGCTGCTTTTCACTCCTCTGAGAAGATTGGTTAGGAGGAGTTGGTTAGAGCTTATGATCGAGACTATCGGTGGCAAGAGGTGAGCTGAGTTACCAATTAGTTGGCAAATGCAGAAGCGGCTTGATCTGGTCATGATCACGCGTAGAGAAGGATGGACAATTAACGCTAATTGATCTGGTCGAAAGATCTCTTCAAAGACGACGATGTCGATGATGACGATGACGGCTTCCTCAACTTGTGAAGCTTGCAAGCCAGATCCTGCAATCTTGCTTTGAGCAGCTCTGGCGATCGTTCCATTCCATCGCTTATCTGCACCACATGAACAGAAGCGCCATTAGCCTCGTCAATCAGAACCCAACCCAAGATTCAGAAAAGCTGCAATCTTTTTCCAGTTTTCTTTCGAGCTACCTTGCTTTCGGAGTGGTGGAGTAGCTTGCCACCATCTCGGGAATGAGTGGATCGGACGAGGGTGAGGCCATGGGCCTCGAGCTCGTCGAGCACCGCCGAGAGCAGGACGGTCTGCGACGTGCCCTTGCCGTCGGTGAGCGAGACGTTGACACGATCGCCCCGCACGCGGATAGCCACTGACGACGCCGGCTCCGGTGCCACCCGGATGTCGCAGTCGCCGGAGCAACGGGTGGCGCCGCCGGAGGAAGACGAGGCAGAGAAGGAGCAGTCGGAGACGTGGACGGTGGGGCAGGCGGCGGAGCGGGCGGTGGAGCCGTGGCGGCGGGCGTGGAGGGAGCGGCGGCGGGCGGCGGCGAGGGGGATGTATTTGATGATCTCGTCGAGGATGGCCGACTGCTCCTTGCGGACAGTGTCGGCGTTGGGAAGGAGGGCGTGCAGGTTGAGGAACAGCTCCCTCATCGACTTCCGCCGCTCCCTCTCGGCCAGCTTGTGCCGCTCCCTGGCGTCCACGCCGCCGCCGCCTCCGCCGCAGTCGTCTCCCTTGGCCACCATCTCCTCCCACTCCTCCGGCGACCACTCCATCGCCATTATGATATTGCACCTTCTAGTCCACTCTACGAGCCAGGTCTAGCTAGGACTTATATACAACGAGAGCTTCACTTCTTCTTCTAGCAGTGTAAGTGCTCGTTCTTAAACACCAACACAAGGGGATTCGATTCAGAGATGGAGGAGTTGGGTTTATAGAGGGAGGGAGGGATGAAGGTGGTCATGTCCGACTACTGCTCTTCTTCGTCGTCTGCTGCTCTCCTCTGAATCGCTTATCGGCTCCCCTCCCGTGGACATCAGATCATGGCTGGCGGGATAGTACGTTAATTATAATAAATAAATTAATAAATTGAGCTCAACTTTCTCTACCTTATTATTAATAATTTACTGCTAGCGCAATCATTCCGTGGTTATATACTTTTAAAAAATTAATATGTTGAAATTATATTCATAATATCTCCGTCAGAATTCTACTTAACACAACTCAAAATGATTTCTTTTGTTTGAATTAATATATTTTTAAAAATATAAAGCAACTTACAATATAATTTAATTTAAGTTAAAATTTAATAATTTTTTATACATTGATATTTATTATAATTAATATATTGTGTTTAACCTTCTTATTTTATTAATTATAATTAATCATCATCATTTTCTTTTCTTATTATTAAACTTATTTTGTTACTAAAATGTATCATATTGAATTAAAATTATACTTGTAATTTAAATAAATTTATTTACATTATATTATACTTTTTTAAATAGTTAATTTTTAAAAAATTATTTTCTTTTTTAAATTTTAATCATTTTTCAATACTCACGCACAAGGCCTGGTGCGTGGTGCAGGCTCTATTTGATTTTATACTTTTAATATTTTTAAACTTTAAAAATTAATATATTTAAAATTATAATTATAATTATAATATTAAATATATATTTATCAGCCATTTTTTTATCTTTATCATATTTCTAATTTAATTAATTTAAATTTTCGAAAATAGAAATTTTAATATGATTTTGATAATATCAAATGTGTGTTTATCAACCATTTTTTCATCTATATTACATTTCTAATTTAACTAATTTAAAATTCCGAAAATAGTAATATAAATAAGATTTTGTAAAAATCTAAAAGAATAATTTTTTCATCTTATTTGTAATTTATTTGATTAAATAATTTTAAAAATAACAATATTAACCAATAGGATAGAAAAAATTTATAAAAATCGATATCATAACCAATCATGTGTGTTTATCAACTAGTCACGTGTGTTTGTCAACAATTTTTTTCATTTTTTTTCATCCCTCCCTTGTCACACAAAGGTTGCCTCTTGGGCTACCCCTGGCTAGAACACTATTACCCAACTTCAATCACCACCCCCTGTCATACCCGTCATCGCCCTCACCATCCCGCCCCGTCCTGAGCGCCCTTTTTTAATCGGCCTAAATTAGTCCATTTACAAATCAGCTTAAATTGGAGTCGGGCGGAATCAATTCAAATTGACCTATTTATACACTCGTTTTTATTATGATCAATTTGCATCTTTTTTGAAATGAAAATTTTTTAATCTGATTTAAATCTGCCGATTCCAAGGCCGATTTTTACAACCATGGTAGAGTCACCCGTAAAAAAAAAGACTATTTGCCACGACACCTTTTCCCTTGAGTTTGCCACAAAAAAAGGCCACACAGACACGCGGTGGCACTCGCGGCAGAGTCAAACCAACGGTTGCCATTGGACGCCGTTATTAACTTTAGCCACCCCAGTCACGTGGCAACCCATGTGGTAAATTTAGATCTTGTGTATTGGTCTGATTTGTATTAAAAGAGTTTTATCAAACTTTTATTCGATACTTGATTGTAAGAGATTTTCTTAATCAAAGTTGATCGAGTAGGTTAGTTTTTCCCCCTAATTTGGAATAAAGTTTTTATTCATTTTTATCTTGGTGTCTCCTATTCATTTTATATTTATTTTTATTTTATCTTGAGAGGAAATATTTTTTGGATTGTTTTGCTAGAATATCTATTTCCCAACACGGACAAAGGGGACAAGGTTAGCGATGACGAGGAAGGGATGGCAATAATGGTGGCGAGGAAGGGCAGGCAGTGGTGTGTCCAGGATGGGAACAGAGATGGCGAGGCCAATCAAGACGACGGTGGCAGGGGACAGCAAGGGTGGTCTGCGGCATAGTTGCCCGAATCGGCCAATTCCGAGTGGAATCGGCCGATTCGAATCAGATCGGCAGCGTACCGATCCGATTTCGGGGCCGAATCGGTCAGCCCTGAATCGGAGCCGAACTCGTCCGATTCACCCGATTCAGCCGAGTTGACTCCGATTCTGAATCGGGGTGAATCAGGAAGAATCAGTTTTTTGATAAATTACTAAAATACCCTAGGTATAATATTTATTAAATTATTTAAGCATGGGTAAAATGGTAATTTTGATTTTAAAAACCTAAAATTAACCTGCTCCCCCACACTGCTGCCGCCGCCATTTCCGCCCTCCACCGTGCATCCCCGACTCCGGGCTTGCCGCCGACCGGGCTGCCGACCTCGCAACGTCGCCGCCGACGTGTGGCCGGACCGAATCGGCTCTGTGACGCACGAATCACCGCCGACTCCGGGCCGCCGACTGTTCTTCCGACCGGGCTGCTGACATCGCCGCCGCCCTCGCAACCGGGCCTCCGATGTGTGGCCGGCCGACAGTGCAGTGGTCGCGAGACTCGCCACCGACCGGCTGCGGTGGCGGCAGGGTAAAGAGCGGAGGGTGGCATTCTCGTAATTAAAAGTTGACTCGAATCTAACTCGAGTCAAAATAATAATTAATTCTAAATAATTTTAAAAAATCTTAAAAAATATTTAAAAATATCATAAACTATAATACACAGAATAATATCAAAATAATATTAATACTTAATTTTAATATATTTATATTATAAATTATCAAATTAATATATATGACTAATTAAACTAATTTGAACCGATTTAATTAAACCGATTCTTGTCTGACTTAGACCGATTTTAATTCCAATTCTAACTCCCTCCAAAATTCCAATTTTAATTTATGCAACCTTAATACGCAGCGATGGGGGCTTCGGGGTGAAATGGCAACATTAATGGATTGTGCACGTGACCTATTAGTATAATTTTTTTATCTGGACGCCATAAATCCTTTCCAAATTTTTTTAAAAAATTGCCACCGCTACCGTGTCGTGTTAGCAGTAGCTTCTCCTGTAGGTTAACAATTCTTTGAAATAAAAATTGAATATTGCCACACAAACGGTGACTATTTTTTTGGCAGCTGCCATTGAAAGCGTAGGCTCTTTTAAAAAATTTATTTTTTTGACAACAGTCACCTTTAGCTGTTGGTGATTCAGTGGTTAAATTTTATCACGGCTTATTGTTGCTAAATATTTTTTAATAAATTGAATATTGCCACTATTTGGGTGGCTAGCACCATGTTTTTTAAAAAATAAAATAAAAATTCAGCTGCCACCACTCCTAACAGTGGCTAATCTTATACTTAAATTTTCCCAGCACTTATCGGTGTTAGTGGTGGCTAATTTTTTCAAAGAAGAAGGAATGTTGCCGCAGCAAACAGTGTCCATTCCCATGGCTAAGTTGGCATGATTAAGCCCGTGGCAAATTAGCTGTGGCTGAAAGCCATTTTTTACCAAGGAGTCCAGAAAATAAAAGTAAAATTAAACGTCTAATCTCCTGTGGTAAAAATTCGACCAAAATTTTTTTAAAGCAAATTTACTCACTAGTTGATAATAGATTTTCTTCCCATAGTGCGCTCATCAGATTTGCTGTCATCACAACAAAATCTTTTCAAAGATCCGAGCTCTTGTGATCGTCGTCGTCAGGACGCCAACAAAGTAAATTTGCTAGTAGCAGCAGGGAAAGGAGACACCACTAATGGTGCCATTGCCTTCAATCTTTTGCATAATTGGGGAACAGCAAAGTATAACGGAAAGGACGAGTGTTGTTTTTTTTTGGCGAAAAGGAGAACAGTAGTTTGTAGCTTTCCTATAAGACGCGCATGGCTAGCTAGTTTCTCGGAGGTCAAGCAATTGCAAAGGTCGATGTGCCGAGTCGCTGACACATTCAGGAGGAATTTAATACGGTAAAGCCAATCCTATCTTGTGTGATCCTGAACACGGAAGTCAGTCTTCACAGTACTATATGGATATGGATCTGTAGCATCATGACTCATGACACCACACTAAATTAATTTGGGCATAAAATTATTAAGGATAAGAATAATTAATAACTCCAAATTCCGATAATTTTCTGATCATGTTTGCATGAAAAACAGCACCTCAAATAGTAGTGATAAAGTAATGAAATGGCATCGAAAAACAAAACAAAATAATGAAATGAAGCGGCATTGGAAAAGGAAGCTTGGGGGAGATCAGATTGTGTTCGATTAGTTGCAGGGACGCAGAGTTTCATGCCGATGAAATGGCAGTGGCAGCCGGCAACCATATTGTCGCTAGAAATTGATAAGTCTGTTCCAAGACAGCCGTCATGCATCCCAACCAAACTGCCATGCCATCCGCCAACTATATATCATCAAATCTAACCTTTTTAGCTAGACGATCTCCCAAATCAAGGAAGAATCATAACCAAAAGGCCAGAATTCAACCATACAAACAATGGTTATATATTGACATTACTCCTTGTTTCGTGATGGTCACCTACCAATTAATTTGAGACTTGAAACAGCTGAAAGTTATGTAATAACTTAGGGCAGAAGATTGGAGATACTCACCAATATGCACGTCCACATCCTCTCTTTCATGCAGCATGGTTCAATTCGCTCTGCAGCAACTTGCATTGTCAATTCTCAGATCACGCCATATGCCACGCGTTCTCCTCCGAATATATAACCACAACTTGTACAAATTATATTATTGATCAGAGGTAAGAGCTCAAGAAGTGGCTAGCTAGTGAATGCGGAAGGATTATCTGCGCGTCCCATGCGTCACAATTATGTTCACACGATCTATATAAATATTTTTCATCCACGCCTGCCATCCTATCTCCAAGTACTGTTAAATTCATTGTATATAGATCGAACAACTTATCGTAAAAAAATGTAAGAAAAGAAACCCAAGTGGCAAATGTTGACAAATCTGTATCAAAATATAGAATTTTGGGTTGATCGGTTGAAAAATGGTTATGATCACTTATCCATTTGGCTATTTCATTACTCACAAGCTGAACTGCTTCAATGCATATTGCTTACAACGAAGAGCACTAATTAAGTGATATTTGCCCAACATGGTGAGGTATGATGCGACAACGGCTGATGAGACGTAGTAGCAGTACACTAAGTAGACTTGAATAATGCTCACCGAACTTGCATTAACCCCCACCTAAGTCCAAAAAGTAGTCCAAAATTAACATCCCAACGAAATTTTCAAAAAAAGAGAGTCGTGACGGGGGTTAAATACAAAGCTTAATTTCCAGCTTCATTTTATTTTTCAAACCAACTTCGGCACCCCGCCCGGATCTATCCCACTATCCTACTTAATGCATCAATAAATTGGAGGTCCACGTTTTGTGACGTGTCACATGTAAGTAGTTCACAAGATGAAGGGGAGATAAGGAAAAGGGCGGGCCCAATTAATATCACACAGGTTTCTGTGATGGAATGCTAAAGAGGCAATACCATTCTCTTTGATTAATTTATATGTAAATAAATGATGCTTTTATCCTCGCCGATGGGCCTTATTAATGCTGGGCTCGATCACTGGCCCAAAACGTTTAGAAACTTGTCCGATGTCCATCCTTGTTCAGCCTAGGGCAGACTCAGCATGTAGTCATCATGCAACGTGGCAACAATTCCATTTGTGTAGAAATTTGGGACAAATGGGGTATTCAATCTTCAGCTGCTAAGGTTTCTTTCACTCATGTAATAAATCATGTCAAAATAATTGGCAAATATTGAACATTTCCGTCGAATGCAGCCTTTAAAGTATAATCGGGTCAGATATTCACACTTAATTACCAACGTCCTTATTGATTCAATGTGACATTTTGACATTTTAACCATGGGTTTAACGTTTTACCACGTGTGACATGTAAAACATTTATTGGCATGGAAATGTAAATATTCTATCCACGGCTATAAATCATGCGATGGTCTAATTTTATATGATTTGTCATATAACATGCAAATTGTCAATGCCGTGGTTCTGATCTTTATATTGAGAAGGGCTTATTTTTAAGAAACTTAGAGCGACATTTGATTTATTGATCCTAGTTTGGGTGTCACTATACATGAGGGGCGAACCTCGTTTTTTTCTTAAAAACAGCTCGTTTGCTCATTTTAATTTGACCAAAAAACAGGAAGATGACGAAAACACCACTTCTTTTAAATAAAGGAGAGTATACATTATATCCAAAAAAAAAAGCATTATGCCGGGCCGGATATATAGCAATAGACAAAATAAAACAAAAATATCATGATTGGCGCCACGTAAATCATTTTAAAATAAAAAAGAGTATGTCAATATAGTAAAAGCATTCTTTTTATGGTATTTCTTTTTCAGAAAACAAATTAAGCATATCCTAATTTTTCCCCTTGTCTTACACAGTTGCTTATCCAATCTTGAACCATTGGCATTAATCAAGGCAAAAAAATTATTTGTCCCCTTGCAACAAAATATATAGACAACATTTGGACAATTTATTTTCCAGCTAGTATATAACTAATCAGAAAGAACAAAAGTCTAAAAAATATCATAAAACCATTTTTAGGAAACCTGTCCCATCTCATCTAGCAACAAGAATTTATCAAAAGATGCCAACCTAATGATACAGATGGCTCTTATGCCAAATTATGAGAACACCGTAATAAATTCATTATCTGATCACTTATACATTGAATCAAGGAAGAAGTGAATAGCTCATTCTTCTGCTAAACACAATGATAAACGATTTCAAACAGTTTTTATTTCCAACATTCCAATTTAAAATGCTTAAGATGTCGAATCACATGCAACACAGCTCGTGGCACATGCATGATCCTTATCTCAGACATTTCAGTATAGATCATTCATCCAATATACATATATTTATCTCTACCGCTTCCATGCATGAATTCCATTCAATTCGATCGTCACTTCCACACTTTCCTCTTGTGATTGATATCTCCCCTTCTCAATCTTCAACGACCATCCAAGGAAGAAGAAGATGATAGAGCATAACCCATCTCGTAAAACTACATGATCCATACATACATATATCCTATAGCCTGTTTCTATGTCAAATTTTCATGGAAGAGAGATGTCAATGATTGGTCACTCCTATCCTTCTTCCCCATCGTCTTCTTCCTCCTCCGACTTCGAGTTCGCAGTGTCAATTTCCCCAACCACCAAGAAGCCTTCTGGCCACCTCTGCCCCGCCGACGAGCTCTTCTACAAGGGCCAGCTGCTCCCCCTCCAAGCCTACCCACGTCATGACACGGTCCGGACTCTCCTGCAAGCTACCTCCTCTTCATCCTCCTCCGACACTAACACCACCGACTCTCGAGACTCCAGTGGCAGCTCCGCCGACTGCTCCTCTGCGGGCGACTTCCATCTCTTGAACGACGTCTTCGAGTACTCCTCCAACCGACCGAGCTCGGCGACTCATGATGATCAAGCAGAGTTCAAGAAATCGACCCACCAACTCAAGAAGAGCAGATACTTCCCCATCTCCAGCTTCTTCTCCTCAGTTTTCCACCGGAAAGACAAGGCCAACCCTCCACTGACCCAATCTGGTAAGCGAGTCGGCTCCTCTGCTAGAGATGTTATCAAGAAGTGTGTGCAAAAGATGAAACCTCTTTATGTCAAGCTATCGCCAAAGTCACATGTGAGACAAGATCAGAGCGCTGGCATTAATGTGGCAGCTAAGTCTGAGAATATGGAAGGAAGATCTACTAGGGTATGGAGCGTAAATGGAGGATTAATGGACTGCTCCATGAATTCATCTTCCATGCCCCATCGGTTATCATTTTCTGGGAATTTAAACTACATGAGATCACATCCAAGGCATAGCAGAAGCGGCGGCCTAAGCTGCCCGTCGTCAATGAGCTCCTCGCCCAACAACTCCGGCGTCCTCCGCCGTGGTGGGTCTTACACTTACCAGGACTTATCGTCCATGGAGGAGCTGCAGAGTTCCATTGAAGGTGCCATCGCCCACTGCAAAAGCTCATTAATTGGCACTTAGCAAGCTCCGCTTTCTATGCTCCCTCTACCATTCCTTGCGTGAATGTATTATCATCGTTTGCTGGTTTAATATTTTGAAGCATTGGATAAATAATCTGTTTCAGAGATATGTAACTATTGAGTGAGATAACTGCTTGTTGCTTGTCTAATTAATCTATTGTCATCATGATTTGTGTTTTTTACTTTGAGAACATGAAGTAGCAGTTGACGATTCCATATGGACTCTTGCTAGCTTATTAACAAGGAAGTTGACCTTGGTGAGTGGTACGACGACGTCGCATCTTACCTCTTGATCACAAGCATGGTTTGATCCAGTATTGGATGCAACTCTTGCTAGCATCATTCCAAATGGACTCTTGCTATAGCTACGTTAGTATTACTAGTTTTCAATTCTCGTATAGAAATTGGAATTGCGCGTCTTGCATCACTTGCCGATGGTACGGACTCTTCATATGCTGTTCAAGAAAAGGAAACAGCGGCATATGCATTGGAAATAACATCAACGCCAACGGTAACTAAACAAATGATAGAACCATATGCTGCTCTGTCGAAGTGGAGACACATGGACATCCTTGTGTTGCGGTAATTAAGATTCTCAAGTCTAAAAAGAACCATATTTCTTTCTTTAGATAGAACCACCCAGAATCTGACTTGTAAACTAGTTATTATATCGTTTTTTTTAAAAACTAATTGTTTTGTCAAGAGTGAATTAAAAGATAATGAATTATGTACCGTGATCATCAATCTCTAAGACGAAGAAGATTCTCTTACCACAATCTTCTTGCAGTTTTCAACAGGCTCTAAAGAGAACTCCTGCTAACGGAAATATATATCTGTGCCCTCGCAGATCAGATTTTGCCTATTTTATTTTATGAACCGCAAACTTCTCGAAATTGTTTTTAATTTTGCAAAATGACCGAAAAAAATAGTTATTTTGCCTGTTTCTTAATCGGCCGATATGCTACCAACACTAATCTCCTCCTAATTAATACACTTCTAATCTTCTTTTAATATATATATATATATATATATATATAATTGACTAATGCCATTCAAAAACCGTAGTTTTTGTAGTTTTTGTGATTTATTCAAATTTTGAGAGTTATAACGTAAAATTTTCAGGTTGCATTTTGCAAATCCGTTAGACATTTTTCTACAAAATTCCCACTCCTATGTCTCTCTCCTGAGGCGCTAATGCACGACACTAGTAACAAAAAGTTGATCACTGCAAGATGATCTCCTATCAAAGTAACTATTTCTTATATATAAGTTCCTTATAAGCTTTTTTTTGCAAATTACTTTCATTCATCACAAGGAAGTTAGTCAAAAGCTAATGAGCATTATAATGGGTTCCATATTACTAATGATTTTTTTAAAAAAATTATATTCATGGATTTTCCTATTTATGACGTACAGATATTTACGATCCTCGTTGGTCTGGCCGTCATATGACAAAAAGGGCCCACTTTTAGGTTCGGGTCTTTGTCTGCAATCTGCATCACTGGACCACTGGTACAGCCTAGCTAGCCAACCACACCACATATGTATCGTGTAAATAAGGAAACAATTATTAATTACTATGTTGCACTGATAATTCAGGATGCTATCCAATCTGAGAGCATCATTTATATTTGATTAAGTGTTATACATGAGGACCCACGTCATGCGCTGGACACTATTAAAATTTATTAATAAAATATATATTAGCATTTAAAATTAAATTATACAAATAAATAATTATGCATTTATTATTTTTGAATAAAATGATGAGTATTTATGTAATTTTCATGGATTATACAAAAATAACTTAAAAGATATTTAATAACAAAATAAAACGAGATATTAAAAATTGTGAATCATATTTAAACATCCAATGTAAAAATTGCCCTGGTTGTTTGAAATTGATTGGTCTCTTTCACTTCTCATAAATATCGGAATTAATAATTTCATAAAGACTTAATAGTCAATAAAAAACAATTTTTTTGAAATATTATTTGGAGAAACTCAATTTAAAATAAAATTTAAACTAAAAAGTAAAATCTTATTGAAAAACATGACTTGATAAAATAGAATGCCAAATTTAAAATTTAAACTAGTACATATTAATAGAAATAGAGATTCAAACATATTCAATAAAAATTGGAAGACAGTTTAACATGTAAAAGATAAGATTAAAAAAGAATTAAAAAGTAGATTTAAAATAAAAACAAATGAAAAATTATCTTGATCAAATTTATTTTGGTTTTTTACTGAAAATTTATAAGACTTGTTCAAAGCTGTTAACTACTTGAAGAATGCATTCTAACAAAAAACATAGATTCAAATAGATCTATTTAAAAAGTAATAGGCAATTTAATATATAAAAATTACAAATCAGAAAATATAAATATAAATTAAATTTAAATTTAAATAAAAAAATTTTATATGTAATCGCATGGATCATAATTTATGATCTTTATCCCCAACACCCTCAAGGTATCCGTGAGAAAAAAAAGACAAAGAAGAAAAATTTTGTATGTTACCTCGATTGTTTAGAAAAAAAATATTCTCAATTAAAAATAACAAATAACTGATTTAAAATAAGTCACCTCAGTAATTATTTTATAAAAAAATTGTAAGATATTTAACAAAGATATAATATGACATTGATTGAATCGTATTTACAAATTAGACATTGCTAATTTTTAAAGCACGTACATAAGATGTTAGAAATCCAAATAAATCAAAATAATTGTTGAAATCCAATTTAATATAAAAAATATATAACATAATAATCATTACAGAAAAACTAAATTTGATAGAAAAACAAAATAAAAAATTACCTTAATTGTTTGAAAATTGATTGGTGACCTCTTCAGCTTATCACATATTATTTTGTAATTAAAATTTTTAAAAATAATTGAAATAAAACTCTTATTGTATGTATTTTCAATACTTAATTGGGTACCGTACAATCTACTATATTTGTGTCCTATACATAATTAGGGATGTATGTATTCTCAATACTTAATTGGGTACCGTACAATCTACTATATTTATGTCTTAAACATAATTAGGGATGTAAACAAGCCGAGCCGAGTCGAGAAGGGATGTTTTTGAATTCAACGTTATTTTTGGCAAATATGTATGAGTGATTGACGAACTTTGACGTATTATAGGTCGAGCCGAGCTTGTTAAATATTTATTGTATTTGGGCTATGGCTCGTGTTTGGCTCGCTATATTTTCAAGTCGAACGAATGTCTATGCTTAGCTTATACTCGGCTCGGCAATACTATTAAGGTCAAGTACGAGCCGAGTATTTTTTCGAATTTGAACACATCAAACTCGAGTTTCAAGCCAAGCTAAACCAAACACTCCTTAGGTCAAGCTCGTTGTTCTTTGTTCAACGAGCTATATATTTTGAGCCGAGTATTTTTTCAAAATTAAAATTAAGAATTATGAATTCAAGCCGAATCGAGCCGAACATAAAATATTTACAACCAAGTTTAGCTTGTTTACATCCCTGTACATAATATGCACTTTATGCCTGCCTATATCACGATCAATAGTGGTCATTGTTTAGTGCAAGAATGCTCTAGAATTGGGCCTATATTTTTAGGTTTCTCCTGTTAGATTTAAGTTGGATTTTTGTCCAGAATGGGATTATACTTTCAATGACAAATTTCAGAATCATTGAAACTAAAATAATTTGATAGGCCAAGTATGCCAATGACATTGTTGTGTTTTTGTCATACTGCAGCGCTATTGGACATAACAGTAAAAACAAAGAAGAAAAAAGAAAATATTACAACCACTCAGTAGATTCATGCATGCAACGAATAAAAATATCAAATACATCAAAAAAAGATAATGAAGAAAGAGAAAGTAAATAGGGAGACTTTTGGAGTGGGAGGACCATCTTAAGAGGAAAGCATAGAAGGAATGGAGGGAGACAGAACGTGCCCAATCCAATATTATATATTCACCTAAAAAATAATCATTTGGGTTTTTATGAGGAGCTGCACTTATGTCATAAGGGGAGAGATTAAGGGTAGACGACAAAGAAATATAAATAGAGCAACATACACCGCCACGTGGGAATCTAATGATTACGTACACATGCCGAGAGCAGAAAGCTCCACCTTGTGGGCATACCTCTGCGTCAACAAACAAATACAAACTTCACCGTCATATCAAATTTAACTAAAAAAATACATCTTTTCCACTGATTCGGCTATGAAACTCCCCGATCCCAACACAGCCAAACCGAAGAACACAAAATCAAACCAAATCAAAACAAATCAAAACAAAATAGGAAAAAAATTCAAAGAGAGAGGAGGTTGGCTCAGAATGAGGAACTTCTTGGCGTTGGATACTAGGATGCGATCATGTTGTATTTTTTGCGTGAGTTTATTTTTTAATAAAATTATTATTTATGGAATGTGAAGGATTGTTAGGAGGTGAATTAAAGACTCGAGAGGATTAGCCACATGCAAGGAGAAAGCAAAAAAATTATCCTCCTATAATATATAATAAAAGTAGATACCGGAAAAAGATTTCCTTCCCTGTTATTATTGTTAAGTATTAGACATGACATCGTCGGAAAAGAAGCAAAAAAATTTTTATGAAAGTTTACCCTAGCAAAACAAGTATGGGAACTATCATCTTAGCCCATGGGCCCTTGTGGACCTATTTGTAATGGGCTCTGCTTCCATGGGCCGCCCTTAGTAGTCAGCAAAGCGAAGAACAAATTCATCCAATGCCGACGACTCCCACTTTTATCGTCGATTCCCCAAATTCCATTCCCAAAATCCGAACCCTAACAAATTCGTCGTCGAAATTCAATCTGATCTGCTCCCAATTCTTTCACAATTCGAAGATCGGAATTGCTCTTAATTTATCTGTCATTCGGTACAAAAGTCGTGAGATCTTTCAGTTTTTCGTCCTTGTTTTTTATCATATGATTTCGCGAATTAGGATGGTGAAATCGATTAACATCGTTTTCAAATTACATGTTGTGACATCTTTGCTGTTTTTCGACAAATTGTGGTTGGTTCAAACTGAATTTTGCTGTAATGATCGTTGTCAAATCGTGGGGAGTTTGTAGCTTTGTGTCATTCATTCCTTTCATAATTCTACAGCATTGGGTATAATATTTGTGTGTTGGTGGGTGCCTTCTTTGACGGATTGTGGTCGGAATCATGTCTTCTTTTCGGGAGCGACGGGTTGCTCAACGTGGTCAACCTCAGAATCCGATCGGTTTTCGGTACCCAGTTCTCAGACATCATCATCATCATAGGGACAGTAGGGATGGTAGCAGTTACTGCTACGATTCTCTTGATCTGTCTAGGAAAGTAGGCAATCGCAATTTTCGTGTTGAAACGGACTTAGGGCCTGCATCTAAGAGGAGGAGGTCGTCTTATGCGGTATGGAATGACGGCGTTGATCATTACATTCCTCATCATGTACCCCGTTCAGAAATGGTTTGCACTTCGTCTTCTACTAGCAGGAAAGCTGCTTGCTTGAATGTGGTGAGAGTTGGTGTGCGTCCTAGCTGCAATCCTGCTCATGTCGGGTGGGAGGATGGGGCGGCTTTCATGTCGAGGGATGAAATAGAGAGGTGTTCTCCATCAAGAAAGGATGGAATTGATTTGCACAGGGAAACGTATCTGCGTTATTCTTACTGTGGGTTTCTTCAGGACCTTGGGATTAGGCTTGACGTGTAAGTGGCTTTTCCTTTCCGGTCTCTTAAGTTATGTCAATTGTTTAACTCACTATCTTTTATAAGAGCCGGTCTATTGCTGTATAAGGTTGGGTACGTATGTTTCTTTTTCTTTTCTTTTCTTTTTTTCATTATGACGCAACCTCTATATATTTTACCGTCCTTTTGAATTGTGCCTGTTCATGTTCTCTTGCTTGATGTGGCCATGGCATGAAAATGTCTGCTACAAGGGATATTAGTTCTTCTATTTATTTTGAAGGTATATGTAGCCTTCCCATCTTAGTAAATTGTATGTTACCTGAAAGTTATAATCCAAGAAATCTGTTTAAGTTCTTTATTTCATCACTACTACACAACGTTGTTTTATGTAGTTTCATGAATGTAACTTTTTGTCTTTTCAGGCCACAAACTACAATCGGAACTGCAATGGTTCTATGTCACCGTTTCTTTGTTCGGAGATCCCATGCTTCACATGACAGATTTGTAAGAAACTGATTATGGTTTCACTTTCCTTGTAATTATATGCTTTATAGTGACTTCAGATGCTAATGGATATTGTGTTGCAGTTGATTGCAACAGCAGCTTTGTTTCTTACTGGAAAATCCGAGGAGACACCACTCCCTTTGAACTCTGTACTTATACTTTCATACGAAATCTGCCACAAGCAGGATCTTGCACTTTTCCCCCACATGCTCCATGTGGTTGGTGTTGCTAATTGCAATTTTTTTCTCGTCTCTTGCAATGTGTTTCTCCAGTTGTGCTGTCTCGAGGATCAAAACTATTTAAAAACGACAAATACTTTGGAATTTTATTCTTTAATCATCTTAAGTATGTGATAAAGTCTCTTCTTCTTCTTCTTCTTATCTTATCTTTCTTTTCTTTTTTTGTACTCCTGACACATAGGTGAAGTATCCCATCTTTTGTTTTACCTTATTCCCCTTAAACACATGGCTGACACGTGTCTTCCATGTACAAGAATTACTTTGCATACTCCAATGAGAGTCAAAAACTATCAGAATTTTTACAATCATGATTTTGCTGTGTAGGATTGGTTTGATAAGTTCAAGGATCGGGTTCTTGAAGCTGAGCACATGATATTGACTACTCTAGAATTTGAGCTCAGTGTCCAGCATCCTTACAATCAACTTACCTCTGTTCTCAGTAAATTGGGGCTTTCTCAAAGTTCACTTGTTGCTCTTGCGTGGAACCTTATCAATGAAGGGTACTTTTACTATCTTTTCCTTGTTTCATTTTATTTACTTTGCTGGTATAGGTTGTGGAACTTAAGTTCTTTGGACGTTTTGTTGTCTCCTTTACTGGCTTCAAACTATTGGAGTTGTTTCTTCTTTTTTTGAGATGATAGCTCTTCATTCCTGTTTAGAACTGTGCCTATTTAAGCTTGATCATGTGAGTGGTTGTAAACGCTATGTAAGTTGATTGTGTGGTATTGATTGGTTTGGGAGGCCCGTTCATTCATGCATGGTTTTTTGTCCATATTTTTCTTTCTGTTGCTGTTAGTGTTTCCTCAAAACGTATTTCTTTCCTGATTTTGCATATTAATTTTTCTGAATGGCATATCAATTGCAGGATATTCGAGAATAGCGTGCTCACCTGTATGGTTTCTTACTTGGCGGATTGATTGCTATTCATGCTTCATGCAGAATGTTGTTTTACGTCTGATATTGAACCTCTAGTCTGTTCTGGAAAGTTTTTCATGTTGGATTTACACCCGATTAACTGAGATGCTTGGGTAGCATTGCAATGCAGAACCAGCCGGAATCTGAAAACTGTTTGCTACGCTCTACTGATTGTCATTTTGGTTTAGGTGTGCCTGGTAGGCCGCTATGGGCATCAGTTACGCATTTTTGCTTGTTAGTCTGACTGGTGTCATGACTAAATCGTGAGATGGATTTTGAAATTCTTTGTGGAACTTAGTCAAGTGCACCAATTGGAGTGGTGAATTTTTTTCCATGGAAGTCATTTATATATGTTTAAATAAGAGTAGTTGCTACTTCCTTTTCTTCTCCTTTTTTCTTTATATTTTTCAGTTAAATTGTTATGCCTAGCTATTATTTCTGAAATGTATTAACTAGAGTATCATTTTAGATTTCTCTTTTTGCTACCTTTTCTTTGCTACCTTATTTATGTCCCTTTAACTTTTATAATTTTATATAATTGAATTTATTACTTTTATCGCTTCCTTCAGAAGGGTCTTTTTTAAATTTATGTCTTCCTTCAATTTTAGAAAGTTTCAATGTTCTTCAATGCAGAACCAGGCATTGAAGAATATTTGCTGTACATAAACATTTTAGTGCGCTCGATGAGCAGTTACGATACAACATAATATATTGGTTTACATGTTTGCTAGACTTATTTCCAACCCCTAATATTTAAGATCAAGTGGATCACTATGATCTTTTAATGCTCTTATGTAAATTTAGACGGTTTAACCACCTCAAGCTATTGAGAAAGGGAATCATTTAATCTCTACTCATTCCCTCCCGTGTGCAAGCAACTTTTTAATGGCTAAGCACATGGACAAACGGGGCAAACTATCCATTGTTGGCAACAAATGGGTGCAATTTATTATTCATCTAGGCATCGTACCTTTGGTAGAATTCAAACCTGCACACTTCAGATTTGTTACTAAGTAAATTTAGATGGTTTAACCACTTTTTGTAAACACTTAAGCTGTTAGGAAAATGAGCCATTTAATTCTGTTCATTTAATTCTTACTTTAACTAATTCAATTATTTTGTTACTTTTCTAGATATCACTTTTTGGGAACTCTTGCAATTCTTCTGAAATTGGTTATTGATAGTGTCCTTGAATTTTAAATCAGTTATTTTGGACTAGGAAGAATTCACTTGCAGCTCTGCTCAAATCTTTGTGAGGTGTGTTACAACAAAATGGTGCACATATGCTTCAGCTTTTTGGTAATGTGTGTAGCTCGTCATTGATCTGTTATATTGTACCTTTAGGCTGGCTAACATATATGATTTTAGTTCATTAAAGGTGTTGCGCTGATCTCACTTGGTAAATATAGCACCTTGGTGGCTGCTTTGCTATGTTCAGTTGGTAAGAGAAACATAATGACTTTGTTATCTGCTTTGGAGAGTGTTGCTTTTTACTTTGATTGATTTACTATTTACAGTGATTATGCATTTGATATATGAGTGTTTTGTGCTATCTGTTTGTGCAGCTGCTTGTAATGGTAGTTTTGGGGGTTTTATTGCGTTTAATGCTACTCTATAGGATTTGTAGAATGAACTAATACCTTGCATTGCAGACTCCGGAGCTCTCTTTGGCTGCAGTTTAAGCCCCACCATATAGCTGCGGGGGCTGCTGTTCTTGCTGCCAAGATTCTCAATCTTGATCTTTCTTATTACCCAAGCATGTGGCAAGAGTTTCAAACCACGCCAACTATAGCATACGGTAGACTTTTTTTTTATAGAAAAATTGCTTTTCTTTTAATTTGTTGAACATTGGGTTGCCTGCTCTATTTAGTAGTGTTGAGTGGCGAAAGTGCTTTATTTATGTTGCAGATATTGTCCAGCAGCTGATGGAGCTCTTTTAGAACACGTTTCATCCATGAAATAGGATTTGTGAGTATCCAATATTGTTTTTATTCAAAATTATAGGAATGTGAAGCTATTATATATATAAATATATAATAATAATTTTGATTCATATTGATGATTCTTTATTTGGCCAAAATTTAAGTAATCTTGATGTGTATACGTGTTAACTGATTGTCCACTATGTTTGCTTGCGCTCAATAAAATTATGACGTTATACCCTCACAACTGATATTTACTTGTCTGGAGAGATAATATGGATTAGAGATGTGTGCTATGATTAACAAAACGTATGGGTTGCTGAATGATTATAGAAATGGTGGCTAGATTATTTAGCAGTTTGAGACTAGAACAACTAGGTTTTATTGTTTTGCGGGATTTGATTGTCATTGAATAGTTTTCCTAAAGGTGACACAGTAGTATAAGTGTTGTGCGAAAGTTGTATGCTCTTGCTTAAAATTCCAAAGCCTGCTTAGCAAGGCCGTAAATTTAAAATGCTTGCTGACTTGTTAAGGATTGATGAAAAAATAAAAAACATAAACAATGGAAAGAATTTTGATTCAGCATTTATGGGGAAAAATGTTCACTCAGCATTTGCAATGGTTTTTTTGTGTAGCTTTTTTAAGCGGTCGTGAATGTCTGTAGGCTAGCTGTTTATAGAATTGCGTTTGTAGGATATGCTGACGAGAAGCATAATCACCTATATATTAATGGGTTATACATTCGTATTTTACCCAATAGCATGACAACATTTAGGCAAACTGTGGAGTAAATGATTTAAAACTTTTTTTGCATCATCTAAGAACTATGTCGGTACTTGTTGGGCTGAAAATTTCGAACAGCAGCATGTACGAGGAATTGAATGGCATTTATAACCATTCTTTGTTTTAAAGTGAAGCTATTCATGACTGGCATCTAGTATACAAGGCACCTACACTTTCGCGTAAGGTCCTGTTTTTATTTTTGCTTGTGAACGCCATCATGGGGAAGACTTGTAATGAAGAACTGACTGTAATACTTCTGCCTGGCCATGCCCACATTTTAGAATTTAATTAATTTTGCATTGTCAGCATCGGTGGCTCTAAGCAATCTAAACGGACCGTGTTTTGTAGTTGAAGTAGCTTCGATATTTTAAAACAATTAAGCTGTAGGTTATTTAATTTGTCGGTAAAGAATTATTTACTAATCTGATTTTACCCTTAAGTAATGATTATTGCGTGAATTCTTTTTCTTTGGGGCTCCTAATTTTTGAAGCAAGTTTGAAGCAAATGTAAAGCCTTATGGCATGTAAACTAGCAAAATGATTGAAGGTATGCCTCTTTTATTTTTTTACTATACGCAAAAAAAATTTATTTTCTAGGTTTACTTAAAATAACAGCAATCTCTTGCATGGATGCAAAAAGACTATTATCTTAGATAATGATCAAATCTATAAAGTCAATTATTCATGATGTTTGTTAAGGCTCTCATTGATAGCATTAAATATGCGTAAATGACGCGAAAAGTATTCACGGATCTACCGTACTAAAATTGATATACGTAATATATTTTTAAGAAAAGTTGACACATGTTTATTGTATTTTTTATTAAAATTAATCATCATTATCATCAAATTGTCACCTGTGTACTCACTTATAAACAAAAAGTTTTCCTCTTTTTTCTTATCTTTTGAGATAAGAAGCCGGAAATTAAGTGCACACGAGAGAGTACGTGATTGACTCATGATTATTATACGTTCTCATATTTAATTTAGACAAAATGATTTACTCTATATTACCTTATATATAAAATATATTAAATATATACTTTTCGTAATATTGATTGTATTAAAATGTTTGTCATTTACAAAATTTTCACACCAACCAAATAGATCTTAAAAATGAATATCAAGTGGTTTTCTTTTTGATTAGTTTAAGCTTTTAGGGTAAATAGTTAAATTATTTAAAAGTTATTTGGTATTGGCTGAGTTGGCAATATATGTCTAAAAGATATTAATTTGTTTTGTATTGTGTCCAATGCTTGTGTTAGCTTTCAAGATTTACTTGCTTTCTCGGTCTTAACAATTTATAATTTGAACTTAAGGATAAATATTTAGATCGAAAATTTACAATGTTAATGGAAAATTTAGGAAAATAGTAATGGTATGTTTTTTATGTTTTTAAAAAACTCATTCTCCTAAAACGCATGGCTCACTGTTGCAAGTGCTGATTCTCAACCTGTTGTAACTACATTTTGGAATAACAGGCGCTTTGGTATCATCGTTAGTGCACGATGTATGATACTCATCATTAATAAATTTAGTGGTTTTCAAATGATTTAGTAAATCTTTTGTTTTGAGTTTGTCATGCATGACTAGTCAAAAGATGGACGCTTTTAACGAGCTTGCCATTCGCATTGCCTTGCAATTCACAGATGAGCAATACGGATATTAGGGTGTCGAGGCATCCAATCAATGTACATAAGCATTTTTACCTCTCTGAAGGATATTGCTGAGGACCGAGTGGTTTCCCATGTGTGACTTATATAACCAAGCACCTCCTATGTGTGTACTGCGGTCTAGTTGCTGGGCATCAATTCCCTGTATGAAAATGTTTGGGGTCCATTTGGTTAGCATGAAAATGGTATATATGAAAAAAATTTTATATAAAATAGAAATACAATAAGGTAAAATGATATAAAAATTGTAAAAATTTCTCACATTGGTAAAAAAATAAAAATAAAAATAAAATATTCCTTCTAAAGAACATGTCAGCGTGTGCATATGTTTCTCAAAATTTGATCTACTTTTTTTACTGACTTTAAAATCTTAACTCTATGAAAAGTGTGACCTTTAAATTTTACATTTCTTATGTGTTATTTCAGGACAATTTAATAGAACATTAACTTTATTTTCTTCTCGTATTCACCTTATACTAGATTTAGATGTATCGCCGTATAAATTCTGATAAGATTTTCGATCTAAGCTACCAAAATGAAATAACGCAATGCTTACCAGAAATCATCACTGTTCGATTCAAGTTGAGTAGCATGGCCTCGACCCATTTGTGGACCTCCATGTTTGAGAATATCATGGTAGGCAACCCACTTGCGAACATAACTGGCCAGTTATGGGTGTTCAAAAATAAAAAGGCCCAAGTTTGTCCTGCTTACATAAGTCCAAATTTAATGGTAGTTACGACCAGGAAATAATTCCTGGGGACATAAGTCCAAATTTAATGGTAGTAACGTCCAAGAATAATTTCCAAATTTCCTTGTCGTACACCCACATAGCATCCACCTTGCCGCAGAATCCGAATTCTGGACACTGCTCCTAATATCATGCCAACCTTTTCTTCGCTTATATACGCATCTCAGTCCTTACTCCTTCCAATTTATTATAAGAATTAAGAACATATAGTTTACGCACCCGACACGATCCATGGCCAGATCTACATCCCTGAGATCTTTTGGATGTTCATGGTCGGCCGTCTGCGTGTAAGGGGCGTCGATTCCATAAACATCAAGCATACGGGCAATGCATCTCCAGGTATGCAAGATTATACATCCTAAACAATCAGCCCTATTTAATCATGCTCTCTCTCTCTCTCTCTCTCTCTCTCTCTCTCTCTCTCTCTCTCTCTCTCTCTCTATTGTATATAAAACATTAGATTGAGAACAGGGCTAGCGGGGACCATTGTTGCGACGATGTTCTGCTGACTGAAGCGCTATCTCTTCTTCTTTACCGGCCGTGGAAGGTCTCTATTTATCAGAGTCCCTCACCTTGTGCATGGAAGGGCTCTACTTATCGCGCTTCGTCACTAGCCTTCGAGTGTGGTCTCTAGACCTGTAGAAGAAGAATTTTCCCACCAGATACCGCTTGCAACTCCAAAATTCGGTTCCAAAGACCATCGATTGAAGTGGAATGTTAAGTGTGTTCTTAGTAGTGTTGTCCATCGAGAAAAAATTTGGCAACTTGTACTCAAATCACAATAGTCCTTGTGTGGAAATTTAAAGTGCGTAGCAAGAAACTACATTGATCTTGACAAATTTTCTCGCTCAATCACTTAATAAAAAATAGAAATTGATGATTTGGGTATTATGCTACAATCGCTTCGTATTTGGAAGTTCACGAAGTAAAAGCATAGCTTCCAACAGAGCCACACAAAATTCTATTATCGCCCTCAATGATGGATGTAAATCTTGTGTCAAGTTAACCAGCGCCACAACTGTAACGCTGAACTCGCTGTTGGCTTTTAACTTCTTCGGCATTCGTCCAGTCATTTAACCTGCAAGCTAGGATTGATCTCTCTATTTGACAAGCCCCTCCACTAGCTTCTTTCTCCAATTGCAGACAGTGTTTCCCAAAAGCTCCGACGCTAACATAGAGCCTAAAATCCAACCCAAACAGAAATTTGAGCTCCAATCTGTTCATCTCAGCAGTGGTGACACCACCCACTTTAGCATAGTATACATTGTTGAAAAATCTGCAACAATTTGTCAGTAAGAACCGAATGGTCATTCGGGAAAGGAAATCTTCTATTGGTTATGAACTATGATCTTGATCCGAGTCTCAAATACTCGTTATAAGATCCTTGTTATAAGATGAAGATGAGTAGACCATATCACGCATTTTTTCCAAGCAATCTAACAACCTAATTATTTGAATAGCACAATGTTTTTGCAAGGTAAAAAGCGAGACCATATTGTAGGAATTCTGATGTATTGATTAAACAAGAGAATACTTACGAGTCATCAATGAACTTGGCTGCAACCACCACGCTGGTAATGAGAAGCCTGTGAACATTTAGAGAAGTAAGATAAAGACCTGGTTTCTGAAGAAACCTCTCTATGTATAAGTGAGCGAGCACAAAGCAGGAGGGGCTGCAGCTTGCATATCTAAAGATCCTATCAATATATTGCCGTATGCCCAGAGCTGGTGGCCTCATGCCATGGAAGATTGTCACCGTTTCCATCTTTCTTGAAGCATTATTAAGCGCTTTCTCGTTCCTCTGGACCGTCCTCTCAAGAAGGGAGGAGATTGTGGACAGCACCCTCGGTGGTTCTTGAGAACCTTTCCTTAGATCGCTTATTCCCAAGGCGGCGTAGACTTCCGAAACTGAGACATCAGACGCTTCGAGAGCCATCGATGTAGGATATGAACTGCTGCAACAACGGAATACTGCAGATCAATCGGGTTCATTTTTCCAGTAAACCTCTCAAAATGTTACATTGCGTTTGGAAATAAAAAATAAAAATAAAAAGAAGAAAAATCAGGGGAGCTAAATCTGCAGGACTCGGGAAACGCAACAAGTAGCACATTACATAGATTTCACATTTTCACATTTTTAGCGTACATACGAGGGATGGGAAGGAAACCCATCAACAATTGACAAATCAAGGTGTAGATCCAGAGAGATAGAGATACAGAGAGTGCTCAGATCTCTTTTCCCCGGATCAAAGACGCTACCTTTCTTACACGGGGCAGGAAAAAGATGCCCTGCAACTAGCTGCACCAGCCTGACATGCTTTCTGCTCCGCCGCTACAGCTAGAAGCAGCAGCACATCTGGAAGGGAGGTGAAAGGAAAGCCCATCCGCCATGACCCAAATCTTTGTCTCATTCCCCACTTATCTTCGTCGCTTTGGCGATTCCAGACTTGCAATGTGCATCTGTCCTTTACAAGGGCGTCGGTGGGAATCCATGGTAGACGCCAATTCTATCCTGTCAGCAAAAGTAAAGTAAACTAGACGTATAGATAGATATATAGCACCTCTTTCTTTTATATATATCTCCTATATCTCTGTATATGAGATACATGTATTTTGATTGAGAATTTTAGACAGCTTAACCACCACGCGCGATATTGAAATCTGCGAAAAAATTAAAAAGATGGTTGGTGGTACTACCATCCACCATTTTTTTGACGTGGGTTCGTCACCGGCAATTGCAGACAGACAGCAAAGAAGAATGTGATTTATCTAACAACGCTATCGAATTCATCCAAGAAAACAAAAACATGAATATACAAGTGGTGTGGTAATAATAATGAGAAAGTGGTGATGACCTAACTAATGGTTGTAGAGTTGGAAGTGGTAGACAGTTTTCATTGTCTGCCCCGCGGCTGTGTCGGCCCCGACATGAACCGGTGCCGAGATGTCTTGTTAGTTGTTCCTGACGATGTATGGGGCATTAAGGACAGCGGCAAGCTTAGAAAAATGCAAGGCTTACCAACCTATTTTATTTGTATCAATGATTCATTAACTTTTCAAGTTCTTGAACATTTATTTTTTGCAAGCTAAAATTCGAAAAGTAAAAATTTTTGTGGTATGGAAAATAATTGTAATACCCAATGAATACGTAAAGATGCATAAATGATAGTATCCACTAACTATAAAAATTTAAAAATTATTATTAAATCTACTCTTATTAATTTAAAAAAATCAATATTGACATAAGATTAAAAGTAAAAAAATCAGTCAATTAAAATATAAATTTTTAAAAAAATATATTAAAAATACTTTGTACAAAGAATTACGCGTTCGAATCTCGTTTATTTTAATTTTTTAAAACAAAATACCTTTCAAGGTAGAAAATTAGGAGCTAACCTCCAAATAAGAGTCTTTTTATTTATTTTAAAAAATATAATAAAAAATTAAATAATTATATATTATTATTATTATTAAAATAAAATATATCTTTATAATTAATTTTAATTTATATTTAAGGTATTAAATTATTATAATTTATTTTATTATTTAACGAGTGTTTACCTTATATAGGGCACGTACGGCTTGCCTAATATATTTAATAAGTGATGATTTGCCTCTGTTGTTTACCGCGTCTTACCTTCTTTAGGATGCAAAGTGACAATTAATGGAGCTAAAGCGTGAGATGACAGGTTAATATGCCTACAATCATTGGGTACCCTTACGATGAGATTGTAGATTAAATAGATCTAAGACCGTTTTAAAGTACCAAACTTTGTAAGGCAAGGGAATAATCTTTCGCGAGACAGCTGCTAAACATTGACAGAGAGATGAAATAATAGATGCATTTTTCTTAAAAAGTCTTAATGCATTTTTTCTCAAAAAGGTTTTAAAAAATGCTCCCTGTCCTGCAAAGAGGGCGGACAGGGCATGCCGAAAAATAATTGTTGGCAATAGGTACGGCAGGTTTTTCAGTGTGTGGCCGCAAATGGTGGATTTGGGAGTGATGGCTGGAATTGGGAAGAGTCTGTGCTCTTGAGTCCGGAACACTTGCACACATTTGTAAATACAAGACATGAGTTGTTGTGGGAGGCGCGACGACAAGACAGCCAAAAACAAACCAAAAATTTCTGCCCCGTGGTAAAACCCCGTTCACACTGGCGGACGCCGGGGTGTGTCGCCATCTTACTAAAATACCCTCTATGTTGCGCACCCAATTTAAAAGCTTATTACTTATTATTTATTAATAAAAGGTGAATTTAATATTATCCTGAGCTTAAAAATACGAGAATTAACTAATTAAAATACAAAAAAATTAAAAATATAATAAAAATATCTTCCAAAAAGTCAGGATTTGAATCTCACTATTTGTTTTTAATATCTATTATGTGTAGTTACACTTGATAGGTATACGAGTACACAATTTTAATAGTGTTCTTTTATAATCCCAATAATGATTATTCTCCGCAGTTTTCACCTATATATATAATAAAAGACGTCACTAACGAGCATTACCGGTCTAAAAATAATAAATAATTAACTTATACATAAGAGTTGCCCGTCCTATTGAATGTAAACACTGTTACTTTTCCTAATATAATTCTCATAAGGGCAATAATTGAGAGCCATCAACCACACACGACAGCGTCCTTTTATCTCATTCTCATACATTGGTCACTTTAAGCTATCTTTTGTGCGGGAAAATCATTCTATTTCTCTTCAATCCCTTTACAGTATCACTCTTGGCCCTTAATACAGAGGCTGAGTACTTTCAAGCATATACTTTCAGAACCTTTTAAGCCATAAGTTTAAACATGCATCGCATAATAGTATTTATAAACCTCCACACTTTTCAGGTTTGAGAAACTCAAAAGTGGAGTTATCAGGATCTATCGAGAATAGAACAAACACTCACCAATTCTAGAGCCCGGTTTGACAAATACATGTCTTATCTCATGACGTAGCCGATCAATTTTCCCTCGATCTTACATCTCATTGAAAATGCTAAAACTACATGTACATATCCTTGGGTTGGGATTTCAATATAATAGGCCTGAAGGCATCAGTGAGCTGGATTTGAGTTTCAGAAGCAAACTCGAAGGATCTCATCCTCGAGGGTTGTTAATCCGGAAATACAATCAGTTAAATGACCCGTGTGGAATGAGATATGATAAATCCATCACTCGACACGTTGGCTTACATGTCAAATCAAATCACGATCAAATGAGACACTAAATCAGGAGGGCGTCCTAAACGGACCTAGTAGAGCTCCAATTGTATCCATGCGCCTAGGCAGTGAGCTCCTGCTTCGTACCTACATATCAAATCTAAAGCTAACACCCACTAACTAAATAATGCATCAAACTCATCACAGGCATCATACTCATAATACACTCATCACCCATCAACAATCAAACAATCATCAATGTAAAAATATTTCTAGCTCATCATTTTCCTATCTATTTTCTTATGTTTTTCTAAGTTACGTTGTAGTCAATTAGCATATTTAGATTTAATTTATCTAATTAGATCATTAACATTCATTAAACAAAACTCAAATCATATAATTATCACTTCATCCACCATCGGGATTTATCACGTCAAACAATCAATCGTAACATGTCATGCTTACAATTATCAATTTTAAATAATTAAATCAGAGGTAATTATACCTCTCGTCATCGGCAATCGGCGACAGCTAGGGTTTCGTCACGTGGCATCCAAAGTTTGATCGGGTTTGACTGGTTGAGTTCGGCTGAAGATCTGGCAAATTCCAGCTAATCTGATTTTTTGGCTATTTTTGGCAGTTTTCCCACAGTATTTGGCGGTTTTCCAACGGCTTTTCGGTATTTTTTCGATGATTTTTTTGGCGAGGCAACTGAGGCTATGAGTTGGCATCGGTTCGGTGAGCTCAACCCAATGGTGGTGGCAGTGAGGACGATGATGACTGTCGATGGCGGTGACGAGTTAGCCCGGGTCAGTCGGTCGGTCGTTCGATTGGCCCTCAGCTAGCCTCGTCGGCGGCACTAGTATGGGGAAATGCTCAGGGTCGAAGGGGGTGGTCGGAGGCACGGCGGTGGCAGAGCGGCGCGGACTACGGTGAATTGCGTCATGGAGTGCTACGTGGTCGCGCGGCGATTAAGCATCTTTGAGGTCGATCGGCGACCGGGGGTGCTCAGGGTGGCATGGCGATGACACAACAGGGATCAGTGGCGGTGCAGCGATTGGAGGTGGCGTCAATGACGTGAATCATGGCACTGTCGGCGGCAATCCGGTTTGCAAGGAGAAAAGGTTGGGGAGAAGGTTTGTGGCAAGTTCATGAATAAAACTTGACTCGACTTTTACTCAAGTTAAAAATAATAACTAACTCGTAATAAATCTTAAAAAATCTAAAAAATAGGTGGAAATGCCATAAAGTATAATACACACCATAACATCACAATGACATGTTATATAACTAATAACTCACCCAAATTGCCCTATAAGGTGTCCTAATATGTTATTCAGCTTAAAAATAATTCCACGATTAAATACATACAAAAATTACTGCATACTATCATATACTCTGATAACTCATTTCTTATTATCTTTCTAACAATATCCTCATATAGTTGGTACACTTGACAGTCATCACTCATAACTCATGTCTGGTCTTGACTCATCATGCGGTTCATGAAATTGACTCGACTCGAACCGACGATAGAACTTTGTAAAACTCGTGACTCGAGTCAGAGTTTTACGGGAGTGAACCAGTCGGTCTCGAGGTCGAGTCAGCTTCATGGACCGCGAGCTGGGTTGAGGCCAGCTGTGAGTTATGAGCAATGAGGGTCATGTATGCTCAAGTGTATGATGATAACGCCTGAAAGATGATGAAAAAAATGGGTTATCAAGTATATGGAGGTATGCAGTATTGATTGTTATTTTTATTTGATCGAAGAATAGTTTTAGGCCGAATAACGAATTAGGACGCGTTTGATGATATTCGGGTGGGTTATTAGTTATAGAGCATGTCATTTGGATGTTATTGTGTTTGTTTTATTTTATAGAATTTTTCCATATTTTTCTAGATTTTTTTTAGAATTTATTACGAACTAGTTATTATTTTGACTCGAGTAGGAATCGAGTCAATACTTATTTACGAAAATGCCATCGCACACACTTCTTCTTCCTCCCGACCCTTCTTTTCCAAACCCATCCGCCGCCGCCCCTTGTGGTCGCCGCCGCCGCCGCCGCCGACGCCGTGCTGCCGCCAATCGACGCCGCCCCGCCCCGCCGTGAAGTCGCCGTGCCGCCACGACCCACCCCGGCCACTGCCTCGCCGCCACGACGCCGGATTTGCCCCACGAACCGCGACGCTCCGCCCGTCGATTCCGCCGCCGTTCGGCCGCCGTCGCCGCCGCTGCGACCACCAGTACCACCCCCTCGACCGTCGCCGACATTTCCCCCATCCTCCCGACCGCCGTCGAGGCCGGCCGGAGCCTCGATTGGAGAACGCCGCCGCCGCCACCCACTTTCGACGCCGCCGCCGACGGCCATCGCCGCCTCGGCTACCTTGTTTGACACCACCATTGGACCAAGCTCGTCGAGCTGGTGCCGATAGACCCCCTGATTGCTCCGTCCCGAATCGTCGCCGGAAAACCGTCGGAATCCGCCGGAAAACCGCCGACACTCGCCGGAAAACCGCCGAAACCGCCGGAAAATTGGATTCGTGGGAAGTTCGCCGGATCATCCGCCGAACGCACCCAGTCCAATCTGATCGGACTTCGGACGCCGCTAGGTGCCGAATTCGAGTTTCGAGCCGCGAAACGGAAACCCTAGCCGTCGCCGATTTTCGACGACGCGAGGTATAATTTATTTTAACTTAATTAATTGAAAGTATTGATTATTAGAATTTGCATGCTATGATTGATGAATTGTGCATTGTAATTACTTATATAAATGTGGATTTGATTTAGAATAAAATATGAAATTTGTGGAATTGTGTGGTGTTAAAAATAGAAGTTATGAAACTAATTAGGGTTATTAGGTAATGATCATGATCTAATGCAAACTAACCTAAGTAGACTTGCTAGAATTGATATAGGTTGATGTGTGTTGATTGATGCGCGATTGTGTTGATTGTGTGTGCATGCTATAGGATGTGTGATTCATCATGCGGGCGTTAGTTTTTAGCTTGATTGTGTAGGTACGGTGTAGGAGCTCGCCGCCTAGGCGCGTGGACCCGTTTGGAGCTTCTACCAGGTCCGTTTAGGACTCGTTCTCTGTTTTATGCTACTCTATTGAATATTTGATTTATCATGTGCAGGACGAGTTAAGTGGCGTTTTATCGGATCCCACTTAACTCGGGCCATTTAGCCAACAGTTTTATTTCGGATTAATAACCCTCGAGGATGAGATCCCTCGAGTTTGTTTTCGAACTTCAGATCCAGCTCACGATGCCTTCGGGCCTATTGTATAAATCCCAACCCAGGCCTATATATATATAGTTTTCGTGTTTTCGGTGAGAGATGGAATGAGGGTTACTTGCGGCCACGTCTTCAGATAGGGCGTGTGCCCGGAAGAGCGGGCTCTGGAGCTGGGGAGAACCCACTTCGTTCCCGAAGGATCCGGACAACTCCACCTTTGAGTTCCTCAAACCCGGAGAAGTGTGGAGGTTTACGGGTACTGCAATGCAGCGCATGTCTAGACTTGTGGTTCAAAGGGTACTGAAGGCGACTGCCTGAGAGTGCTCGGCCTTTGTGCTCAAGGCCAGGAGTAATATGGAAGGTGCAGAGGGCGGTAAGGAATGAAATTTGATGCGAGAAGCAATAGAGAAATGGCCAAGGTATGAGAATGAGAAAGATAGGGGGACGCTGTCGACCCGAGGGCGACGGCCCGACGACGACGGCTCCCGTATGTGCCCTGATGAGAGTTCTTGAGGAAGTATATGGTTTTGATTCAACAGGAGAGTTTGCTCTCCTGTGCCAGATTGATATTAGTTATTTTCCGGGCCGGTAACACTCGTTACTGACGGTTTTTCTATATATATGTAGGTGAGGAATGCGAGCGATGAAAGCTGTCGGGACTGCGGAGGAGCAGCACGGAACCGCGCACACATGTACCTGCCGCGTGTAATGTATAATGATGGTTGTTTAATGCTGTGTGGATGATTATTACAATGTTTTTGTCTTGATGAATTACTTGTTATGAAACGAACTGATAAATATGAATGAGTAGGGAGCCTTGGAGTTCAGACTCGGCTCGGGTAAAAAAATGAATGAGATAATGATTTAATGTCATGGTAGATTATTATGTGTTATCGTATTTTCATAAATATTATATATTTTCTTTTGGTTTCTCATTTATTATTTTGTCTTGTTTTTGCTTGTACATCACAGCATGCATGTAGGACCGCGTTAGAACCCAATCGTTCTCATTTATGCATTTCATATTTGCATCTTCATCTTGAGACGCCGAGAGTAGATCCTGGTCGGCTTAACCGAATCTAGTAGATTAACGAACGGTTCGGTCGCCGGTGACATTTCCGGGTCGGTTCACGGGTGAGCCAGAAACAGGGTGTTACAGAACTGACTGGTTTGTTTATGTAAAACTCTGACTTGAGTCACGAGTTTAATAGTTACAAATAATATCAGAGCCTCTTGGTTTCATGTTAGATGGTTGGCTAGACTAAGGACATTAGCTATGCTGCCGATCAAGGGCCAAAGAAGGTCGTGAGCTGATGCTAGTAATGTGCCAAGTGTAGAAATTTTGGGGACGAAATTTACGAAGGTGGGTTGATTGTGAGATCCCTCAATTTAGTCCTACGTCTAATATCTACTAGGATAAGATCCTATTTATAAGTGAAAATGAATTATAAATATTTAAACTTGGTTAACCAATTTTGAAGAGATGACTTAACCCATTATTTTACACTTTGGGCCGGGTCATTACAAATGGTATCAGAGCCTCCCGATTCCGTGTTAAATGGTGAGCTAGACTAGGGACGTTGGCTAGGCTATCAGTCACGAGCCAAAGCAGGTCGTGGGCTAGCAGGTCGTGGGCTAGCAGGTCGTGGGCTGGGGCTAGCAATTGGCCAAGTATAGAAATTTCAGGGAAAGAATTTCATAAGGTGGATGGATTGTGAGATCCTTTAACTTTATCTCACATCTAATACCTAGTGGGATAAGATCATGTTTATAAGTGGGAATGAACTATAGATCTTTAACTTGGTTGACTACTTTTGAAGAGATAATTTAATCTATTATATTGCACTTTGAGCCTGGTTATTACAAATAATGTGTTTGTAGTGCTTTTTTATAATATTTCTCATAAAGGAATTTACAAATTTGCTCAACTGATTTTCTAGGTAACACCTTTGGTCTAGTTCTTCTTGGGACTGGGTTGAGACATTACAACAGAGACACATTTCTAGATTCGGGCGACATCCAGAATCCAAGATCAATCCATACATTCTAATTACCCCAAATTTGTGCCTTCATTTTTGTTCCCCATATACATGAACTGTTTAGTTCCATTTATTGGTTGGATCGACAGGAATCCTTATATGATATAAGATGCATGAATAGTAGTAGCAGAATCTAACCATCAAGTATTAATGGGCACTTCAATAATATTTCATTCAAAATATACTAAAACATAATATGTACCTTTCTTTTCAGAACGAAGCCTTTCTTTTTGTACATTCCTTCTTGAAGTGACCAGTTCTTTTGCAAAGAAGCATTTATAATCTTTATGGACTTTCCCATCATTCACTTTTATTTGAGCCTTTTCCATCCCCCATCCCCCCTACTTTAGTCTTGCTGCAAGTGGCTTCTTTTTAAATGTGAGATAAACAAAGTAATCTTTTATTTTCTCTAATCTCATTTCCTCCTGAACTAACATGACTTTAATTTCTTAAAGGTTCCATTTTTTCTTAAGGGTGTTGTAATTCACCTGAACTAGCCAAATTTAGGAAGAAGTAAATTAATAATGAATTGAACATGAAAAGACTCACTCACATCTTTTAGGAAGAAGTAAATTAATAATGAATTGAACATGAAAAGACTCACTCACATCCATGCCCATCAATGTCAACTTTTGTAACATCTAAAATTCGGCTCACTCGCGAAGTGAACCGGAATATTACGGGTCACCTGATTAAGTTTGTTAACTTGAACTTAATTGAATGGATCTACTCTCGGCATCTTAGGATGAAAAATAAATATCGTTATGTATATATGAAATGCAAACATGACACTCAATTCACACTAAAAATAATTACAATAAAATTGATAAAATTTCTAAAATAAAATCGACAAAGTATCTCCTAAAAGTACAATAAGGGGTCTGTCAAAACAACAATATATAAATATATATCACACCATCCAAATTATTCATTTCATAATATAATAAATGATATCAATAAAATCTTTTACATAAACAAGGTTTTGACCCATCTATTTGTTCTCATTAATATTTCATTCCTAAATTGGGTCTTAACCCGCCTATTGAGCATATTCAACAATTAAACACATTTACTAAAACAAATGTCACATCACATTATCATGATCTACATTTCATTACCAAAATTTTACTATCGCCACACTTTCATCATAACATTATATCATCGGTAAAAACAACAAAGCATTATTAACATCAATGCGTGTGTGTGTGTGCAAGAGACGTCACTGCTCCTCCAGCAAAATCGGCATATCAAATTCTTGTTCCTCACCTACATAAATAATAGAAAATAGCCAATAATGGTTGTCATAAGTCCGGAAATAACTACATATCAAATTGAGAAATAAAAGATGACTCTCATGTAAAAGAAAACCATTATATTCTTCCACTGAATTCTCCATAAGGGCATCTACTGAGGAGCCATCAGGCTCGTGAACCCAATAGCATCTTGAGCTGATTGGTTTGCTAAAGCATCTCTGGCATTTTCTCATTTTTTCTGATCCCTTGGGACTACCAATATATCCTAAGCCCTCTAATTTCCTCCATATATCTCTTAGCCTTGAGCATAAAGGTCGAGTACTCTCAGGCAGTCACCTTCAGTACCCTTTGAACTATATATCTGGATGTGCGCTGTACTAAAAAGTACCTATAAACCTCTACGTTTCTCCGAGTGTGAGGAAACTCAAAATGTAGAGTTGTCAGGATCCCTCGAAAATAGAATAACTTTCTCACTAATCCAGAGCATGTTGTGACTGGCATGTACACCTGTTCATAGTACGTGCGAGTAGGTTTCTCATCTCTCATATCACTAAAAATTCAATAAAATTATATATAGGCTCTGAGAAGAGATTTGTTGTCATAAACCTGAAGGCAACTTGCAATGGATCTTATTTTCGAAATCAGACTCGAGGGATCTCATTCTTGGGGGTTATTAATCTGAAAAATTATTTGATTAAATGATCCGAGTTAAGTGGGATCCGATAAAACATTGTTTAATCTGTCCTACTAATAATAAATAAAATCACACAGAATAGAACCAAAAACAAAGGACGACTCCTAAACAGACTTGGTAGAAGCTCCAAGCAAGGTCTATGTGCCTAGGCGGCAAACTCCTACTCATGTACTTAGCATATCACAACTGAATATTAACTTTCATTCTAGCTATGTGATGCATACACATCAATACATATAATCACTAATATTCAAATAATAGAATACAACAAGACATGTGAAATTACAAAATAAACGTTGTCACTACCTAATCTGAGCAATCATGATGGACTAACCATATTCATGCAAAACCAAATCACTTATCGACTCATTCTACACACCAACCTAGTAACTAGTGAATAACTAGTCACTAAAAGATGAAAGATAATTCCATTCACTGCAATCACTAACACAATAATAATCAACTAGAAAATCCTAACATGACGTTACCAATAATACTTTGATTGCTATCTCTTTTCACCATCAGAGCATAGGGTAGTAAATTAGTAATACATAATTACAACATGAATTCCTAACTCATGCTCAATTTCAGATTCATAACTCTTACCTCATAATCACAATTCATTACTAAATATGCACTTTGGAATCCTATATGAGTTAATTCACATCCGTCTTCATTTTAATTTGTCATTACTAATTCGTTAACAATCTCCTACCTGATCAACATGGCTACAATAATCGGTTGAATATTCAATTACATCATTCATTCCACAATTAATAATCATATCACATTCATCATACATCTAATGATAACTAATAACGTGAATGAGTGTACATCTAAATCGGGAAGCGGTGACGGTTGAGGTTGCATGTGGTTTCCGAGGCATGGTGACTGCTGTAATTGCCATCCCACGAGGGAGTTCGGCAAGCGGAGATGCCCCCAGGGGCAAAGACGGCAATGGCGAGGAGCGACAGCGGCGGCAAACCCAAAGACAGAACCGGGCACGGCTAGGGCATGGTAACTTGGCTAGGGGAGGGTGGAGGAAGAAAGTGGGGAAGGTAGGAAGAGGGGAGGTTGGGCGACAGCAGGGCGGTGACCGGTGACGAGGTCGCCGGCAGAAGGGCGAGGTGTCAGTCGGTGGAAGTTTGGGAAAAAATAGGGGAAAAAGATGGGTCAGGAAGAAACATACAGATAGTTTCGTAATAAAAATGATAATAAATAAGTTCTAAAAATATAAAATATAATATAGTATAATGTCATAAAATAAAACCTAAGTCTAATGCATGTTTTAAAGTCTACTAACCCTCATGGCTCATAACAAATGGATGGTCTCGATTAAGATTGTATATTTTTAAATTGACTCAACTGAAAATAACAGTCGAACTAACTAGTTCTAATAATAAAACCCTCATTCAAGTTGCGGGTTTTACAATTTTACTATCAAATTTACCATTCCACTTACATGAGCATGAATGGGTCAATCAAATTTCTTGGTCTTCGGCTCATTCACGAAAGTTCCCACGGTAAGCTTATCAGTAATGTCTGACCGCCGGGAATACTCCTTAACTTTTACCATAAATTATTTTGCATTGTCCATCTTGGGCATTGATAGCTTAATATTTTAAGCCATCTTTATCCTCGCTAAGTTCACAGACAAGTTAGACCACTCAAGTCTTAAAATAAGACTCATCAGCCTCTGAACTAGTAGCCGGCTTTTTCGAAAATAATGCCAAATCTAAACCCTGTTGAAACTGGATCTCTTTGGACCGATGAGCAAAGTTCATCCTATTAAACTTAACCATACTATTACTCATTGTGAACAAATTAGTAGTTGCTGCAAAAACAATATACATGCACAAACTTTAATTCTTTGAGTAACCTAAAAGTTTTCGGATTATCAATGAACCTTATAATGTATTTAAGTTCACCTTTGGGTTAAACACAAATTTAACTAACACACATGCTATCTTTGGATATAAAACCACATTAACTAAGTATGTTAATGTATCTCTTTAAATGTTATTAATTATAATCAATGGTCCATTTTAGTGTGCCCTCTTAGCATTATAATTAATGATCTCAATTATTCAAGTTAAATATTTTATGTCATTTAACAGCATCATATAAACTTGAACAATTTAAAATATACAATTAAATATTTATTTTAATCATTCTAAGTCAAACTACCTTGGTGGACTAATTAGCTTATCTATACAATAAATATGTATTTTAATCTCCCAAGCTAAGCCAATTTGGTGACCAATTAGCTTATCTATACAAGAAATATTTAATTGTAAACTTTTACATATGTAACTTTCGTGTATATACCTTAATGCGAAACAAATTTAAATAATTTTTCAAAATACAACTTTAACATGGCAATAAGCCCAGGCTGCCCCTTTCTTCACCATGGGCTGGCCGCCCTCTCTGTTTCTTTTATGGGCGGCCTCTTCCTGGGTGGCCAGTAGGTACTTGCCGCCCCTTCATTCTTCTTGGGCGGCCACTGGCCACCCCCTTTCCGGGACGGGGCGGTCTGAGCAAGGCCATCTCCCTTCCAGGCCTTTTTTTTTTTACAGTTCTTCAAGAGAGAAGAAAAAACAAATCTTTACAATAAACTGTAAAAAATTTATGAGGATGCTCTGATGCCAATTGTCAAAAATTTTACAACTTTGAAGAATTTCACTGTAATTTAATTTTTATTAAATTTTATAAAAAAATTGAACATAAGATCTGCCTATAATTATTTAAGGAATATTAAAAAATTAATGTGAAAATGTACCTTGATCCATGCTTTGATTTTTTAATGCTTTAATTTCGATTAAAAATCACTAAAATTATTTTTTTCCCCTCCTGGGTATTATATGATGTCTCACAAGATAGAAAGAGAGCATGGTTAATTTTTTGTAGAAAAGTGTGAGAATTATTTAAAACCCATAACTCATCCTAATTTATTTAATGTTCAAAATGGCACCATATCTGGACCCTTTTATTGAACTTAAATCATTTAATCATACATTAATCACCTTACAATTATTTAATAATCTAACACCTTTTACTCATGTTCACTAGGTATTAAAGTTTTTATCCTCATAAATAATCCCTTATTTTCTGTGCTTGATCCTAATCTGTGGATCGAATCGCCCAGATTTCTTAGTGAAGGAGAGCCGTCCGTGTACGTAGCTAGGGTTAATTTGTAAAGTACATATACTTTCACGCACATCACATGATTTATATATATATATATATATATATATATATATATGTATATTTTTTACCGGTGAATATGATCATAATTTAGTGCATGTACATATGATATAAGGTCCTCCTTCCAACTCCAAATTAATATTGCCACATCATCGTCGACTTTGCTAATTCATTAAGAATAAATTTTAGAGACGCCTCAACATTAAACGCCCAAGGAACGCCTAAATAAAAGAATGATACGTCTCAATATGATATCTTTTACTGTCCAGCCTGGCACAACAAGAAATCCGCCTTCATCCACTGCTCTGCCTACAGCGGCCCTGCAACCATGGGCACCCCATGCAAGACGCCTCCAAGCTCAAGTTCCACCCACAGTGGGTCACGAACCCTTCGACGGATTGGTGGCTGAGTGCCTCCACCTACGGCGCCCACGACGGCACCACCCTCCCCGCCGCTTCCATCCGGCGGAGGAAGCCCGCCAACAGTAACTCAAACGGGTCCTTCTTGCTCTCAGCGGTGAAGAAATTGCCGTCGCTGCTCCCTCCTCGCTCGGGCCGCCTACCACCTACAGGAATTGCTGCCCGCTCAGCTCTGGACCAATGGCCAGCTCCATTAGCTGTTCCAGCGAGAGAGTGCCGCCGCTGCCGAAGGAGAAGAAGACCACCGACTCTGCCGGCTGCTTGTCCAACCACTTCAAGCACTCATGCCGATCGCCGCTGCCGACACGGATGAGCGGATCAACGGGGTACACCAGGGGGGTCTTTAATTGCTCCTTCACCTTGAGAAAACCCGTGATCAGCCCAGGTTCGATGGCGGTGAAGGCGTTGATGAAGATGCCGTCGGCGGCCATGAATCGCCTGCTTTGCTGCAACATGAGCTCGTAGGCGTCGTCTGTGCAATCTTGGAGCGCGTCTTCGACGTCCCTTCCATTGATTGGCACGCAGCCCGGGAGCCGTATTGGCACATGTAAGTCTCTGAACTCGCCGGCGACGGTCCAGTTGAGGTGGGGAGGTGGAAGAAGAGGGACAAAGACGTGCAAGTGGACGGGTAGAGATGTACGACACGATTCCGAGCTCGCAGGCGACGGCGCGACGCCAAGCGCGTCGGCACCGAAGAGGTTGACGAGGGCAACAACATGGGAGGTGGAGGCCAGTGCTTTCATGGCTCGCCGGAGGTGGGGGATGGAGAGAGACATGGTGAGGAAGATGCGGGTCTCGGGCCGGATGTTGGCGGGCTGGTCGTGGAGGTGCACGGCGGCGTGGGGGTGGAGGCGATGGAGTCAAGGAGGGAGTAGATGTAGGTGCTGTGAGATTTGGAAGGGGTGGAGTCGGAGTCGGAGGTGGAGAAGTTGTGGTGGTGTGCGAGGCTGGACAGTGAAGATATCATATTGAAACGTTTTATTCTTTTATTCAAGCATTCTTTGGGCGTCTAATGCGGAGGCGTCTCCAAATTTTATTCATTAAGAAACAATGGTGTATTGGCGAGGGTCACGTATCTCCTTGTTCCACCGGCTCCCTCTCAACCCCGACCTCCTTCCCTTCTCCCTCCACTTCCTCAACGCCACATCTCTCTCTTCCGACATACCACACACCCCCGGAGCTTCTCCGGCATCGCATCGTACACCTTCCACCACAGCCGGTGAGCTCCCCCACTAGCAAATATCTGCCTCTCCTCCCTGTCCCAATTGCAGTCGTAGTCCCTGTAGCACGTCCATGGCTTCAAACCCAGGTAGTGAATGGCGTAAGCGTCCGACGGCGGCTGCCTATCCTTATACGGCTTCAAGAAGATCTTCATCCAGTTCAACCTGGCCGGCAACTGGTGCCACCATGTGAAGACCTCGTTCAAGTAACCCTGGTCCCCGGCGTTGTAGGAGAAGAGCTCCCCTTTCTTCACCATCAACATGTTGAAGACACACTCGGAGGGCTCAAGTAGCATGATCCCCGAGTTGAAGAGGACGCCGTCGTTGCCGGCGGCGGCCAGCTACGGGGAGGAGAAGAACATGTCGAGGTTGCGGAGGACGATGAAGTCGGAGTCGATGAAGATGATCTTGTCGTAGTCTGAGAGCTGCCATAGGCGGAGCTTGCTGTAGTTCCACTCGTTGTACGCTTTCTTCTTCGCGGACGGACTGCGGATGGACCAGCCGGCGAGCTCGAGAGCGGCGCGGCTGGGCGGGGAGATGGAGGCGTCGGCGAGGAGGATGAGGTGTTTGGTGGAGTTGGTGCGCCTGATGCTCTCGGCCAAGGCTACGGCGCCGCAGACGTAGTCCTCGTAGGAGTGGAGGACGGTGGCGTATGCTTCTCTTGTTGCATGGAATGTTAATGGTGTGGCATTCTTCACCTCAATATGATAATGTCTACTACTTAATTTGTTGTTCAAATCCAATCCAATATTCTTCATGTTATAATTATAATTACGGCCTGCATCGAGAATATATTTAATTAAGAAGTATATGGCGCATTAGTTGTCTACATTTATTCTTATTAATATAAAGAGAATTAAAATTAAGTTATATTCTCATGAAAACTTAAAGATTTCAGCCAATAAAAATATAATAAAAATAAAATTAAATTAAATTATTATAGTCTATCTTCTTATCTAATTTTGATATATTTATAAAAATTAGACCATATCTCTGTCTCATTATTCAATAAATATCTATTTATAAATCTTAATTTATCCCTAACATACGAGGCATCTTGAACGTCTAGGTTTTCATAAATCGCATCCACAAAAAATAACTTAAACTTCAAAAATGAAATAAAATAAAATAAAAGAAGAATAAAGTAGCTAATAATGTATTTTATATATTTTATAATGTACACTGTTGTAATGACGTGGTTACATAAACTAATGTATGGAAGTGCGCATGCGTCTGGATCATCTGATCAACTTGTAAATTTTAAACTATGCATGCATCGTACATGCATTCAACGTCTATGTCCGTAATATAATCTTTGCGTTGATATATATATTTTTTCTTACATTTGGTGAACGTATTTTTTTATAAAACATGAACATCCACCAAAGATCGTAGCTTATTCTTCTGGTACAAGCCGCATTTCTAAATCTGGACTCCTAAATTTTCCAGGCATAAAACATGCATCTACCCTAAATATTCCTACAACTAAATTCCATATTGTTGTTCGCGCTGATATTCAAAGAGCATAGTTATGCAATGTTATAAAACTAATGTCTGTACCAAGTTAATCTTATATATCAATATGTAAGCCTAAAAAAACATATATGATATAAATATATTCTATATTTGGTTTTTCAATAGAAGAATTAAATATGTAAGTAGACCTTGAAAAACATATTATGCAAGAACGTTTCATGTTTGGCATCATCTCAGTTTGATATATTTTAATTAATAATTAATTTATCTCAGCTTAGCTTGAGAAATGTGGACGTGAAACGGAGTATGCCAGTTCAACTACTACTTGACATTTTTATGGTTTATTTGATCATGCATATATATTGCAGGCCACTCTTTACTACTAATTCCCACCTACTATATATGAGCGAAATAATAATATTCCAGTATTCTATATGCATGGTGATTCTTGCATGTATTCCACAACCAATTTTTTTCTTTTTTAAAAACTTTCTAAAAGAAAAAAGTTATAGGAGAGATGAAAGGCACTTAATTAATTAAGTTAGATCACCATTATCATAATTAAACATCACTTCTGATCAACAATCTTGGTAACTTTGGTGACGGATAGAGTTTAGATGATCACTAGTAACATAATATAAATTTAAACTTCCTTCATATACAAATCTGTATTCAGTTAATATTAACTTTATTATACAAGTTTTTTCCTCCAATTTCATTGATAACCTTAATTTTAAAATAGATTTTAATTAAGGAAATAAACTATAATAAATAGATTTATTATTTATTTTGTTGTATTTTAGTTCGTTAAATCTCCTAATGAGAAAGGATTTTAGTTTTTCTTTTTATTAATATGAGTAGATTGATAGGGTCCAACTTTTTCACCTGTCATTCAAATTAAATTGATATATACATCAAAATTTTGCTGACCCAACTACGCGCCACCAAACCTGGAAGGATATCTTCTTGCATACCAATCTTCTTCTATAATGTTGAACCATGCTTCAATGATGCCTAATTTCTTATTTCTTATTATTGCTTTCTCCCACTTATTTGTCCATAAATTTTATTTTTTACCCAAATTGACGTTTCACCCATAATCTCTTCTAAAATTGTTAAATGGTTTGACGTACAACCTACCAAAAGCGTAAATGTTTAATTGGCACACATTTTCCTCATCTAAATCAAGCAAATTTAATTATTTCTAAAAAATATATACCTCATTTAATTTGTTTATGTAGGGTTCACAAACTCTCCTTTATCGTATATATGATGCGTACAGTAAAGGAATTTGTTTATAGTTTGATATATCTATATATGTATGTGGGAATGACCAGATGTCCCTGCTAAACTAAATGATTTCAACCTATTAACATTTTACGTGTTTCTCTAGTATAAATCCGACATTGCATACAAGTAATTTTTGCGCACTTTTGAAAAAGTTTTTACTACACACTAATTTATTTTTAGAAACGGCATTTTGGAGCGTACATATTTTTCAAGATCGTGATCCTTAATTAATGCCTTAGTTTTATTTATAGTGAGATTAAACCATCGACCTACTTAATTAATCAACTACCAAAACAATAGGCTTGATAAAACAGATAGCTAGGGCAATGAAAGATTTAATTGTACGAAAAGTAAGTAGAGCAATTAAGAACTAACCATGTTTAGCCAATCGAACAGCCAGCTTGCACGACCCGACGGGCAAACGGATCTTCTGCCGAGGCCTCCTCAAGTCGGGTCTGTAAACGGTAACACCTTCCCTCTGGATCACCACATCCTCACACCGGAAAATCTCCAACATGGCCGGACAGGGACCAACAAACACCACCGCCGCCGCCGCCAACCTCCTCGCCGCCAATTTGGCCGCGACAAGATGAACCTGTAATCGGAAAACATCCCTCTCCCCTCTCCCCGGCGGCGACGCAACGCCGCAAGGCGCCCGAACAACCACCACGTCCAACTCCGGATAGTCTTCGTCGATCCATTCGGGGAACAATCTCTCCCAAGTAACGTCGCCGGCGACATGATCGAACACCACTCTATGTGCCCAGCCGGCTTTCTTCCACCTTCCGATCTCCTCCTCCTCGTCGACGTTCACTTGACCGATATTGATCTTCGTTCCCTTGATGGGCAAGTACTCATGCAGTGGTAGTTGGTCCAAAGGATTGTCTGCCAACACGGCCTTGACCTCCTCTCGCCGGGACATGGTGACTGGGAGGGAGCGCCGTCGACGTCGGCGTCGACGTCAACTTCTCCGTCCATTCCATGAGAGGAACGGAGAAGAGAAGGATGATGGAGAAGAAGGTGATGAAGAAGAAGGTGAGACGAAGAGGAGTCGTTGACTTCGTCGGCAACATGATCGCCGAGTGATCGTTTAGGCGACTCCCCACGAGCTTGGTTTCATTTCATGGCGGCCAAATAAAAGACGTTTTAATATTCTCTTACAATTGATACAAGCTCGTGGCCACAAGTTAATCACCACAAGAAGGGTGGTGTAGGACTTGAAGTAGGTATTAGTTAATGGATAATTTTTAGTTGCGCTCCATAAGAAGACGCAAAACACGTAAAAAGAGTGTAATAACGTAAAAAAGATACTCATGGTAACGCGGATTAGTGGCGTCCCCATGTGCTTCACTGTAAGTACGTTCCCATACTAATTCTTATTATAAGGCATCTGATTGCAATTGAATTTTCTATAAAACCTCTGGATAATTTGGTCACAATTATAAAAAAAGTTGCAGAGGAGATAAAATTATATTTGCTAGAAGAGGGGAGGAGAAGCAGAGTATTAAAAATTCTTTTACCTTTTGCGAAGGTTTCTTAAAACAGCCTCAGCCATGTCATATTTTTGTAACGTCTAGCCGAACACTTTTTTATTCGTTATCATTACTATTTTATACTTTGATAGTAAATGGACACGAAATAACGAAACTAAATGCTCTATTAATTATATGTAAGCCAAATTGAAATTGTTTGGTATTTTCTGATTATCGAAGAGGTACAAAAAGATGATCATGCATACGGACGGAATATGACCGGGAGGGAGGGGGTATATACATACTAGTCAAACTCCTAATTAAGAACACCATTGGCTTGATTGTACTCTATATAATCAAACCAATTTATAAGAATACTAATCAAAAACCGCGTCATGTATCTCGTGTTTACATTAAAAGTGATAAAAAACCGAGCATTTTTATATAATGAGGTTGATGTATTTGGTTTAATTACGTTAAAGGTGATATAAGTGAAGAAAAACACCTACATTTTAATGTAATTAGGGATGTTGATGTATTTGGTCTAGTTCGGTTTAATCTCATGCTAGATAGTTATTTAGCTATGTTGACGTATTTTTTGTGAAGACACCCATCAAAAGAAATTAATTAAGAGATTAATTTTCACTTAGTTTCTAAAATTAATTAAATATTATCTTATGATATTTATCTTATCATTTTGTATGAGATAATGATAACTAAATCTATAAATATTACTAAACTTCTTCCAAACGTCAAAAAGAGTATAAGGAGTTACGGTGTTTCTAAAGAGATGGATGATACAACATGAAAATCAAAGTTTTCCTAGTGATTAAGTCTTGACTTGCGAGTGTGTGAGTCATATACATCGATCCATATCGCTATAAAATTATTAATATTTTTATCATGTATTTAATTTATACAATGGTATCGAGCTTATACAATGGTATCAGAGCTGCTAGAATATGTTACACTTATTTTTTTCAAAATCAAAGCATGATTAGATTATTTGTTGATCATAAATCATGCTTATTGATTCTTTTATGATGATTTATTTATCATTTTTGCAATTATTATTAAAAAATAAATATTTTTTCCACAATTTTACTTCCCGATTTAATCTGTGAATTTCTTTTAAGAAAGGTTCTTAAAACATTTATGCAAATAATTTTTTCTTAGATCTATGCATGTATGTATGTCATGACTATATTAATCCAATATATAATTGACCAAATTTTTTGAATTGGATTGATTTTATACTAATTTTTTTAAGGTGTAAGTAGTTTACTATAGTCTTTGTGACAAATATTAAACCAATTTTAAATATTGAGTATGCCCATACGTATCGCTTTTGGGCAGCCCTCTCAACAATTAAGAGCTCTGTTTGGAGAACACTAGTTGAAACAACAAACCACTCCATTATATTAGGTATGAGAGATAGTTGAACATTTTTTAATTGATCGATTATGTTGGCAGACTTGATTGCGTTGGCAGTAGAAGCTGGATTTTTGTTATCCCATTAGAATCTTCATACCCATTATTTTGAATTTTATATCGTACTTTCCAATCGGATAAGAGATTATCTTGGTAAAAATCACATGGAAATCATCCATGATTAAGTCCATTTTTGTAGCAATCTCTCTAATATTTAATATTTATCTGTGTGACTTAAATTAAATGTTAGGCATTCATCAACCTTATATTAGTTACAATTTTTAATCAAGTATATATTTTAAAAGCTAGGAGATTAAATTATATAGTAAAAACTAGATGGTGCAAATTTACAAGTATCTATTAATTTAAGTGTCCAAATTTTGTTTGTAACAAGAATTGAAAGATAATGGACTTGAAAAAGGAACTAATAATAACTTTTAAATAGCTTGTTGCAAACGAACACTTACACTTAGTGGTACTTTGTGTTCCCAAACATTAATAATTAATGACAAGCTTAAGTGCACTGATCACACAATTTTTCTTAATAAAGCATTAGTTATTCCATACACATAGTGAATAATATGCACATTTTTTTGTAATTTGTGTGTAAATAAATGTCTAAAATGTACTTTAAAAAAAAGAAAAATGTGTTGTGTATATAAAATATTTTAAAATATACTTTATGTGCATATTTTGTATACATTTGTGTATACCTAATTAATAATATACTTTGTATACATATTTTTTTGTACACTTTGTGTATACGAATAGTCAATGTACTTTGTGTACATAATTTAGAAATGTATTTATCGTACATTAATTGATGTATATAATTAATGTTGTCTAATGTTAGTAATAGTAAATTACTAATAATTCAGTTCTAATAAAGAGTAAATTTTCTCAATGTGTTGTACAAAATAACTCTTTAATTTATGCTAAAAGTGAAATATAAACTGAGTAGAGAGCTCTATGTTAGAAGATTATTTGTTAATCTAACCTAAAACTTAATGGCTTAAATTTGATTAAGAAATAATTATTAAACATGTGGGTAAGTAGATGGTGATTGTGAGCATAGCTCAATGTTTGATTCTATGCCATGTAGTTAATTATTAATACCTTAAAGATTATTTGTTGCAAATTTTTTGTCTTAGTAAATTCTTTTATCCAAATAGGTGTTTTTTTAAATTGCTCAAATTATTCCTTTTGGTTAAATTTTTTTTATGAATTTATAATTAGAACCAAGCTTCCATCAAATTAAATAATTGACATATATACCTTATTTTTTAAGGGTAAGGCATTAAAATGACCATATTTATTGGTTAATTTATTCATTTAATTTGGTATTTAAATGATTTTGTATCATTATGAACTATTTTGTTGCTTCTTTTATTTTTGGCATACGACTAAAAATATAATAAATACTAAATATTTCTTGTATATGGTACAAGACTATTATTTTTCTTTAATTAGTTTAGATAAATAATGTAAAAATAAGGATAATTATTTGTCAATTAAAATGTTCTATGAATTTCTTGACTAACTATAGTTGTCAAAATTAAGAACAAAATCTTTATTTGATGGTTAAGTTCATCATTACACGATGTGACTTTCCATTATATTTTCAATGATATCCTATTAAGGAAAAAAAACTTAACCAAATGTCTTCATATCAACAATTTTTATAATGCACTTTAAACAAAGGCTTTGTGTTGGATGATGATTTTAAAAGTCATAAATTTATGTTTACATCTCAACTTATTTTTTAAGAGGTTGAGTAATAATATTTATTGTTTGTGGATATTTGAACTATTTTAATTTTTTTGCAATATTTATATGTGAACATATGCAAAAGAATGAGATTGATATGGAGATGTCATGTTCAGTAAATTGATTTATAAAATCTTCATTTAATATGAAAGATTTTGAGATTTGTGATACTTTATAGTATCAAACATTACACAGCTATGGTTGATGATCGAAATTAATTCGAGTGGGAGCAATACAAAATGATACTATATACAACTCTTAAATAGTGTATATATAAAAATATTTTCATTTTATATTAATAATTGGAAAGTTTATTTCTTTTATATAAATATTAAATTACATTATTTGTTGATGTGATTTTCTATTTTCCAAAGTAGTGATATGTTATTTTGAATTGTTGGAAGATGATGGAAGCATAAATGGAATTCATGAATATAAAATGAAGTCTTTGAACTTTGTGTGGATATAACTAGTGAATTGATTTTTTAAGTCAAGTGATGCATGTATTTATCTTTAAATATTTGTATACATAAGACATCTTTTACTAGTTGTCTTAATAACTATTAATTCGCCTCAAGTTAGCCAAAACATATTTAGTCTTTATGATTATATCAAATAAACGTTAGATAACTTTTCCATAATTATAGTTATAAGATGGATTGACAAGAATTTTATATTAGTTGCAAGAATTATAAAAGATCATTATGAGTATTTAATGTGCTCCGATAAGTGGTTCATATTTAATTGTTATCCAAAATTATGAATTTAAACAATTCTTAAAAGATCAGCTATGATCTTGTGTTATGAAATATTTGGGTTAAAATAGTAAAGGATGAAATAATTTGGTTAAAATAATTTTATTCACTATTACGGGATTATTTCATTTTGAGATGAGACAATCTTGTTACTACTGTGAAGCAATAAATTTTACTTTTATATACCAAATAAATGATATCTTGAACAATATTGCTTTTGAGAGCATTATCTTAATGAAATTTTATTCTATTAAATAAAAGGTCTCATTTGTTGAGATATATAAATTCTAAAAAATGATATTTTCTGATAGTATTTGAGATGTGGAAATTATCATACATAATTGATTATGTGTTTGTCAAAACATGCAATGATTTTGTATAATGTATGTTTGTTAATATAAAGAATAGTATGTTAAATGAGATGAATGACTTTCTTATTGAGCATTCACCTCAAATGCTTGAGTAGCATTGAGAGATGAGACATTAATACTTTACATATGTCGCCTCAATAAAAGATTGAGATGAGACAATTTTCGAAAATGATCGATGTGGTTTCCCACAGCTAGACATAAGACTTATACAGTTGTATTAGTTGTAATTATGCTAGTTATCTCAGGTCAATTACCTGAGTGGTAATTAGATTTAAATCTATATGGTATTGATAAAGGACATACACTCTATGTAAGTTATTTTCTATTTGAATTTCTATATACCATAACATATGATTCATACCACGTGTGTTATTTCGACCAAGAGGATAATAGGAGAGTGAACCTTGCTTCTCCACTGAGTGAGTTCCTCGAAGCAAAACTGCTTTTCAGTACCATTAGTTACTTTCAACTATGTTTGAGATAGCAAAACAATATATCTTTCTTTCGTTTGCTACCTACAACCATGATAATTCGGTGATAAGAGGCATGTTTAGGAAAGTCATCATTTTATATATCAAAAGTAATATAAGTGTGGAAAGAAGACTATATAAATTGTATCTAAGTTTAGACCATTATAAAGCTTTTGTGACTACAAAATGTAGATACAAGTACTAAAGTAAAATAATTTGATGGATATGTGATCTTTATCAATAGTCTGAGGTATATCAATTACATATAAGATACTATGTATCCTTAATAGATGCGTAGTTTGAGCTTCTATACATCAATTACATATAAGATACTATGTATCCTTAATAAATGCATAGTTTGAGCTTCAATATTTAATTGTACTTACAGGTTGCACAACTAACTTCTCGTATAAAGATCTCTTTTAGAATACTATCATACATTTTTATGTGTGAGTCGAGATTTAATTTGGTTGCACCCATGAGATAGTAATGCACATTTACCCATGAGATGGTAATGCACATTTACCCATTTCGTGTGAGTGAGAGATGTTAGTATATTTTTTGGTAGAGACACTCATAAGGGGTAGACTCACCAAATTAATCAAGAGATTAACTTAAACTTAGTCTCAAATTAATTAAATATTATCTCCTGATATTTATCTAATCAATTATTATGAGATAATGATGGAAAAATATATAAATATTACATTTTTTCACCAACGTAAAAAGAGAATAAAGAACTATGGTATTTCCGAGGAGAGGGATGATAAATCATGGAAATCAGATTTTTTGCTGATGATCAAGTCTTAACTTACGAACGTGGTGACTCATGTTCATCGATCTATTCCGCTACAAGATAAGTTTTTAACTTATTAGTATTTTAACATATATATAATTTCTACAAGCTAGAATAATAAATATTCGATTTAAAATTAGGAGTTCGTTGAACTACAGCTAGAAATTGGTTGGCTGGATGTGTTAGATGTCAACATAACTTTTGGTTTGGCTTAGATTGTTGATTTAATATGTAAATAGTATCTTATGACATTTTGATCCCAATGGAGTTTTGAAAATTAAGTCTTTTCTTTTTTACTTGTGAGTGAGTAGGTTAAATAAAAGACTTAGTTTGAATTTAGCGGAACCAAACCGTCCGAAGGCTCGGGTCGACCCAGGCCAAAACTAATTAATTATATATTAAATACAAACTTATCGTGATTACTTTGAAGGAGATTTCATGCCGTTTGCAGTCGACCTGAAAAATATAATGTTAGCGTTTAGTTCCATTACTTTGAATTTATTTGTTGAAAAATATAATTTCAAGCCGTTTGCTAAATAATGTGTCAGCACTCTTGAGAAACTTTTACAAAACGTAACAAAATAAAATAAAGAAGGTTAATCCTTTTTTTTTCAAATGCTTGATTAAAACTCCCCAGATAATAATTGTAACCACCTGATTTTTCTTTTGCGAGCTCTATCAATTTTTATAATTATAATAAAAAAATTTTATGACAAAAATTTCTTAAAATTTTATACAGCAACTAAATGTCTTATTATATATTAAACTTAGTGTAAATTAACTAATTTAAAAACAAGTAAATATGAGAATATTAAATACTTAAACCGGCCAGGCTGAGTTTTTTCGCACACAAACTGGCCATTACCAAGCGCCGTCAAAATACACATTCGTACATGGTACCATAGCCACCAACTCACGAGGTCACGCACCTTGTTCTACAGAATACGTATGGCTAGGTTCACCTTCGCTTTTGTCAAGAGATGCTAGACCGTGGGAAACGCGTGTTAGGCAAACTCGCGGGGCATCGTGCCGCAAGCGCAAGGTACATAGTTGTTTCCTTGGTCAAGTCAAGTGGTAAGCAAAGTAAATGGTTAAATTTATAATCGCTCACTTTCTGATCAAAGAAAAACTGAAAGTTGATAGCAGACCTGTAGAACTTGTATTAAACAATCCTGCCTGGATGACCCTCACATCTATGCCCATTTTCTGCTTAGCACGATCCAATATCACTTCCTCAATAGAACCAACACTAACACAAAAACACAAACTTCCTTCGCCGATCCTCTGCCTGTTGATCATTTGGGGCTTCCAGTCACTGTCAAAAATTATCACCGTATCTGCTGTCTGAAGGTTTAGACCAAAGCCCCCAGCTCGAGTGATCAAAAGAAACATGAAGAAAGGGGATTCTGGTTCATTAGATTGCTTACGTAGCACGCCTCTTTCTTCAGTTTTAGTGGCCCATCAGGTCTAATATACTTGAGATGATTTAACTAAAGATAAATCTCTAAAATGTCCATGCGTCTGGCCATTTGAGAAAAGAGCAAAACTCTATGGCCAGCTCTTTGAATTTTTGGCAGTAAGCGATCATGGAGCTAAAACTTTCCAGATGCCCTAACAATTTCTTCTTTATTCCACATATCATACTGGACTCCAACAAAAAGGTATGGGTGGTTGCAGCACTTCCTGAGTTGCATTGACAAATTCTGACTTACCATTACCTGAAAATTGGATTTTATGATAAGAGTCAGAAAACAAAATAGCAGTGTCATTTATCTCGTAAAATCTGCATAATTAATTATAAATATGATCCTCCTAGAATCATAAAATGGAAGTCTATCATTTAGCCTCCAATCCACAAGCACGCCTAATTATTTATCCCATTAAGAAATGGTTCCTAAAAAAAAATTCAACCTTCAGAACTTCATGAATTTTTTAATAGCAACCCTGATTAGCAATCTTAAAGTATAACTAGAAATGGAATTTTGCTTTATCTCATCTTGCTTTAAACTTATCATAAAACAACTATCGGGAAATGGTTTCAGTGTCTGTCAAAGTGGAAACATTATCTGAAAGTTGTACAAGAAAATACTTGCCAAAATTTATTTACCATTTCCTCAATTGAGCGAATGACAGAGTTGTACTGCCTTTGACCTTCTAGCAAAGCACTTGTCCTAACATGACCATTCGAATTTGCATCAAAGGTATTAACATCTTCTTTAAGTAAATCAGCAGTTGCCTCACTCCTAGATACAGGTGTCTCATCACCTTGAGACTTTCACACAATCAGTATGTTCAGAGTCCTTTTGCCTTTGGACAGCAGCTCCTAGGCGAACAAGATCATTGGTTTTTTCAAGAAGCATAGTTAAGCGCTCATTTTTGCTCTCTTCTACCAACTTCATATATGCATCTTGATCGTCAGCTTTTAAAGCTTGAATCCTTAATTTCTCTGCCCAAGTTGCACACTGCTTTTGCCTCACATGCTAGGCCGAATAAAAAAGATGTCATCATAACCATCAAAATAAATGCGCACAAACACGCCACAGCTGAAAGTAAGGTAGAATAAAGCACCTGCACCCCATCATTCCTCTGTTTTCTGCGTTTCAAAGACGCTTGTGTTTGCAATTGAAATTCACGAGCCAATTCAAGGAGTTCAGAAAAAAATCTTATCTTTCTCCTCTAACCTTGACAGCCTCTGTAAAAAGAACAACACTAAAATCATTAAAAAAGTTTTGTATACAAAAACATGATAAAAGAAATTTATGTGAAAACATAAAAATATAAGAAGTGAAACTTCAGCATCTCATTTTTTCACAAGGCGGTCATCAGTTTCTAGGGCCAAAGCATTTCCTAAATCATAAAGCATAAATGGACAACGTAATCACATTGAACCTCAATCATACAATTTCCGGTCAGGCTAAGCACATGTTTCCCGTAGCCAGTATTCCAGACAAACATCAGAGCGTACCCTTCTTTGCAATTCCACTAGCTGGTATACAACAATGTAAGCAAGATTCAAAGACTAAAATACCAATCAAAAGTTGCTATTCAATCAAGCATAAAAAGGCAGGTTAGATTGAAAGCAGATTATGCTAAGAACTCTGTCCAATTTAGCAAAATTGCAGCTTACTCTAAAATATCGCCATCAAATTACTTACATTTAGATACCAAAAAACAAGCAACATGGGATGACACAGGGAATCTAAATGACTAAATGGATGACTGCAATTCTTCCCCTTCGCGTGTACTTCTTAGTTTATGGTCAATTCAATTATACAAGGCTAGTTGAACCCAGGGCATTATTTTTATGTAGCCAGGTATATGTTCTTTTTTCCTCTTAATAGCTTCCACGGCCATTCACATGGTAATCTGCATTGCCTCAGACTAGCTTATCAGGACGTTCATTAACAACAAGAATGAACTTGTTATCTCCAAGATGATCCAGTGCATGAATTACCTTAAGCCCATAAAGCACAAGTAAAAATTTCATCTGCAGATCATCACATCGGCATGAGGGTAACTCTGCACCAAAAATTGGAAGAACTTAGATTTCATAAAGAAAAAGGACACATTAAAATGGATCTAGGGGAAGTAAATAAATCTGAATTATGAATTACAACCATTAAAAGATTAACTATATGTACATAATAAGCCTTGATTAATGTACAAAAGCAAGTATAGCACCAGTATCATTTTTACTTATTCAAGTTAATTTCCTTATCATCCTTGTTGCTTCATTCCTTTTCAAAAACTTCATCAACAAATTTAAAGTATACTAATGTACGGAACATAACAAAAATATGATGAAGCTTCCAATCCAGTATGCTTGATGGCAAATGCTGACCTTCAAGCTCCTTTAAATGGCGCTCAATGTGACCCTGTAACCGAGTCTCCTTCAAGTTCTTCAACTCCAAACTTGACATGCAAGCAGATCTTTGAATTGCCAAGGCATCATGGAGTTCATCTAGCAAACTTTCTCTACTCTGCCCCTCATCAGCTTCCTATTCAAAACACAAAACAGGGGCAGAATATTTATTATAATAACTGAAAGCCCGCTAACAATTAGAAACCTGCTGCAAGAAAGCACAATATTTGATACATTGCATTGATCTTGAATCGAAGGTGGATATTCCACCGGCAAAAACTACTGAAATTTACTGCCACTGAATTTCAAAAAATTTCTTTCCTTTGAGCAAAAACGGAAAATTGGCCAAAGGAAGAAGCAGCCAAAATCAAATGTCCCAATTTTTTCGTCATAATTTCATTCCTAATAGCAGAATAAATTACTGACTCACTGCCGTTCAACTACAACACTTATCGTAGACAAATAGCATCCTCGGTTAAAAAATAGAGGCATTTAAAAAAACAAACTATTAACGATAATGAGCAACTCCAAGATCCCAATTTCCGAAATTGCGTCTTTCTTGGGAATGAAAAGGCCAACAAATTGGGCATTTTTTTTCTTTATTTTCAGTCGCAAATCATAATTTTTCTTTTATATAAAAAAAGAAGAAAAAACGGCGGAACAAATTCCGTGCTCACCTTCAGACGAAAACAAGCATCAAATCAAACCAACAGGGGCTAAAAATCCAATCGGCACCCAAATCTAAGCATACACCCGCACATGCACAACTCCAGGAGGCAATCTCAAAAATCGGCGGCAAATTAGACAGCAAAATCCCAAGACCCTATTCAAAGGAAAGAAAAAAACACCGAAATTTATCAGGGGCATCGGCGTGGAGGATGCAGGAAAGGGTGTGGAGGAGGTGGGGAGGGAGGGGGAGATCGCAGGAGAGGATGGTTCGGGAGTGGCGGGGGAGGTCGGGGCGGTCGAAGTGGGCGGCAATTGGGGACGGGCGACGCGGGAAGACAACGTTACTCGAAAAAACACAAGAAACCAAATTCGAAACTGCGGGTGAAGGGATGGCGAAGCCAAGGCCCAAGGAGTCGTTTTATATTACCTTCTCTCCTTTCTTTCATTCTTTTTATCTTTCCTTCTTTATTACAAATTATGAGTTATGGTGAATTTTCTATGTTTTTGTATAAAAAAAATTATTTTTAAATTATTAGATGATGTAAATATATATATATATATATATTATAAAAAAATCACAAATTATCATAAGTATCCTCATAGAAGTTGAAATAGCTCAATAAAAAATATTAAAAGATAGATCAGGATCCAACCCAACACTAGCCGATAACACGAGCAACATTCAGGTCCAATAAGCCTAGTTGAAGGCGGGCAAGGGAGGCCTTTGCTGGTTAGCCTAACAAGGGTGGTAATATTGTATTAAAAAGATAAATTTGTATTTAATTTACTTTTAGAAATAAAAAATAACAAATAACAAATAATGTCATAAAATAATTAAAAGATACATGATAAATCCTTATTAAACTAAAATTTTTATAAATATAAAAATAAAGGATGATATAGAAAAATATTTAAAAGGCACGTGGTAATATAAAGTCCTATGTTCTATGTATTAGTATATAAAAAAAGAATAATATTATAAAATAATTAAAAGATACTTGACAAATCTTAATTAAACTAAAATTTTTATGAATAAGAAAATAACAAATAATATTGTAAAATATTTAAAGTACATGTAGCCACACCACATTAAAGCCCTCTATTTTATATATTAATATAAAAAATAAAGAATAATATCATAAAATAATTGAAAGATAGATGACAAATCCTAATTAAAATAAAATTTTTATAAATAAAGAATAAAGGGGTATTATTGTAAAAGAATTAAAGGACACATGGCATCACCACGTTAAAAATCCTCTGATTTATGTACTAGTATAGATAGATTGCTCAATAGTATCATTACTTAAAATTTATAATATATACTTCTAGGACTATAATTAATTCTACAAAATTTTAGATATAATTCAATATATTAAATGTGAAACGTTGTGCTTAATTGTTAAATTCAAGCTAAATTCAGCACATAGTCAAATCTAAATCCCAAATCTTGAAATAAAAAATTTGACATCCAACAAATGAAGAGGTTTTTCAGATTGATCGTCCAGGTTAAGCTGGTCAGAATCCCCTTGCTCAAATCACATGATATTATTTTATGTTGAATAGAAAATTTTATTCTCATAATTCATTATAATTTAAACTTGAATTCTGCTGCTAGTGTCAACACAAGCTGCTAATTTATATTATTATATTATATTATCACAAAAGAAAATACATATTAAAAGACAAAATGTTATTAGTATATTTGAAAAGATAAAATAAAGAGAAAAACTGTTAATTTTTAATAGTATGACCATGAAAGGAAAATGTTTTTAATAAAAAAATTGACGAAACAACTAAAAACACAAAATAGGTGATCACACTTTATTGACTTTTTTAAATCATGTAAAATTATATAATACAATTGTTCTCCTTTTTTATAAGTATAAATTGATGCATATGCTATATTTTAAATTTTTATAATTTTTTTAATATGTTATATTTTTTATAATGTGCGATTGTTTATCTTTATTGATCATATATATATATATATATATATATATATATATATATTGATGAATATTTTATTTCACATAAATTACAATAATTTTAGTACAGAGATTGATCAAGAATAATTTTAAATATCTGCTCATCGTGGAGGTAAGCGACGTACAAGTTTTGTATAAATAAAGCATCAAGTAGACCACTTATACATAAATACCTTTTAGATCACATTCCAAAGTTTTCTTACCCAATTCAGTACTTGTGAGAGGTTAACAGAGAGATATTTTTCTTTTTGAACTCGTACTATTTTTAAAAAATAATTGAGAGAATACTCGCATCCAAATAGAAATCATAGAGCATTGAGAAAAAAAAGAATATAAATTGGCTAGATTTAAATATTGTTAATATTCTCAGCTTGGGTGGTGATCGAGTGACTCGAATTGAATCTAGTTATATTCAAACTTCACCGTTTACTTTAAGTTTAAAAGGTTCGAGTCAAGTCGAACATCCGTTAAATTCTTCAAAGGGAGCTAAAACCAAACATGTCATTTGCCGAATCATTATTGGAGGGAAACCCCCATAGATGATCCATGCTGCTCAAAGACTTTGAGACATGGGAGTGGTTGCCGCTTCAACTCACTTAAAAACGAAACCAAAGTAGCCGTTTGAGTTTTATGAATCCCAACATGACCGTTGCACCACCAAAACTCTAAACTCTTTTGTGTTTTGTTTTTTTCAAACACACATCCTCACGAACCTTCTCTCTCCCCCCCCCATCTCTCTCTCTCTCAAAAGCTTCAATTCTCCCATTGTCCTCCCACCACATCATTCATTCAAGTCTGGTAGAGGAAGAAGATGGTGGCCAAGACCCCACCCAAGTTGCGGAGGTTGGTGCCGGCTCCTCCGCACCCCCACCTTCTCCACGAAACTATCAGAAAGGTGAGTTCTTTCTCCAATATTGTTGGTTGGTAAGGGGGGAATGTTGATGATCAAAGCTTTGTGCTCATTCTTTTGTTGAAAGGTTGACAAGTGCATGGCCCGCCTCCAAGAGCTCCAATTCACGGCGTCCGGCGGGGCCAAGAGCGTCGATGGTGTCAATCTCAATCCTCGCAGCAGCAGAGGCTATTTGAGGTCCAGCCTTAGATGCAAGCAGGATTCTTTTCGGTGAGCTTCTTACTGTCGGAACAACTCCTTTAGTTGAACCAATTTCTTTCCTGCTTTTTTATTTTTTCCCGCCGAAGATTAAATACCATATAGCAAAGATTCCTCTTCATTTATTTATTTTTGGGTAATGGACTGATGCGTTTTCTTTTGTCTTCAACAAAAGGCTCAAGAAAACAACAGAGCAGATATCGCCGCCAGGGAAGTTCCAAAAAATTACAGGTACCATACTTTTGTCGATTTATCTGATTCAGATTCATTTTAGTTTGCAGTGTAACTTTTTTATGTTTGGTCTGAATCACTATCGGACGTACACAAAACAGAGGAATGGAGAAGAATGTCCCTGCCTGCGATGCTCGTCAACGAAACAATGGCCGAAATCCTTCATACCAGCCAATTCGCAAGAGAAATAGCTCTGGCAATCAAAAAAGCCGACAAATCCATTCCCAACGAGCCTATCACTCCGACATCCAATCGACGAAGCACCCCACAGTCGAAAGGAAGCCAATCCCAGCTACGTTCCAAGCGGAGAATGGAGAAACAGCCAATGCGACCAATGGACTCGAGATCATCACCCAAACTTCAACGAGCTCGTTCTCGTATCAGATTCAAGGCCACCTCGCCCATCAAAAGAAGCCCGGAGAAGAAGAAAGTTGCGCCGAATGTTGCTGCCAATCGAGTGTCGCCCAGAAACAAGCCTTGGACAAGAAAGACAGTACTATTTCCCAATCCCCTGTTTCTCTCCTCGCCTTCTTCAAATCAACCCAAGTTTTGCAGAACTAGATCCCCTATCATAGGCAGGAGCAGGCATCAACAACAACCCCATAGATTCATCATCAAGTCTCCGGCGGTGCCGTCGAAGATAAGGACTGCCTTGCGTTCTGTTAGCCCCCCAGCAGTGTCTGTGAAGAGGTCGCCGAAGAATATTGCGAGGTTGAGACGGTCTTTGTCGCCGGCGAGATTGGTGAGCACACTAGCTTCGCCTTTTAAGAACAGATTTTCACCGTTGAAGGGCAGAGCAGTTCTTCAGAATGGTGGGTTGAAAATGAGGCCGCCACCAAAAATTCTCAGGGGAAGATATTGACTGTTACACAAGGCTTGATTGACAAGGAAGTGTTTTGTTTGTTGCAAGGAGTTGATATTGCCTCCATATCTGAAGATGAGTTTTTGGAAACTGAGGACATTGCAAAACTGTTAAAACAATGACCATTCTTTGATTTTTTTTTACAAGAAAGAGGTGAAAAAGCTTTTTTCATTAATAAAAATATAATGTTTTTCCGAATAATTTTATCCTCTTTATATTTTGACAATAAATAACCTAAAAAAATGTAACAAAACACCCTGATTGGAAATATAAAACCTTGCATAATATATGTAATATCTCCTAAATTGTTAATATTTTTAGCACTTAGTTTCTCTCTGAGGGGGATGAATCAGTACGAGTACAATTTTCACGAGCCTCGTTTCACAAATGACACAAAAAACTAGAACAGTCCCCTCCGGACTTTGGCAAAAGCCCGCCATAAGTAGCGTAGGAGCCGAGGCCGCTTCCAACTTCCATCGACAAAATGGAACAAAGTTGAAGCACGGTTCACAAAATATAATGTTTATTCCTTGTCATGCACTTCACAATATTGTTGAACGCGATGATAAATTTTCTTGAACATTTTGGCCAATGCATCATCTTCTTACTTCTTGCTCTATGGAGGCTATGATAAATTTTTATTATTTTATAAATATGACCCTCTAGAATATTTAAGGCCCGCGCCTATTTTCTGAAAGACGTTAGGGCTATTTCCCTTACGTTATTTTGGGACTTAGATTTAGGCTGTGAAATTTAATCTTCTTCATGAGAGTATTTATTCGGTTTCTCCGTTCTGTGAGACGATTTAATAATGTATAAGGGGGATTTAATCTCTTCAAAGTTTTTGGTTTAACCAAATAGAATATATATATTTATATTTATAGGGTCATATTAATGCTGAGCGGGAACCAAACCGAAATAACAATCCCACAGCCACAACTTTTAGTTAAACCCAACCCAAAATTATAAGGTTAAAACCAGATCATTCTACTTCCCTAACCATTTTTTAATAGTGCGTTCAGAATTTGGTGACGAACAAGTTGAACTTATTTTTTGTTTCTCAATTTAATAATGTTTAAAAAATAAAAATACTATAAATATTTAGATTTCAAAATTTTCTATCAAGAATAGCCAAGCTTACAAAATTATATAAGATATAGACAATTTTAATTAAAATTTTCATATCAATTATGACCAAATTTCATCATTTTTATTCAATGACAAAAATGCCCATAAAATTTGTTTTTATTAATATCAAAGTAAAAAATGAATAAAAAGTTATAATCTTTGCTAACTTCATATATAAAAATAAAAAAAATTGACTAATAAATGATAAATAGACTCTAAAATTATATTATTAATGATCTAAAAAGCAATTTTTTTTTGAATTTTGAACCTTCCAATATATATATATATATATATATATATATATATATATATAATTCTTGTTTGTTTGAAATTTGAATTTGAAATTATCATATTTTATTAGAAACTAATTTTTATGTTTTATCTAATATTTTTTATTAGGAATATTTTTAAAAAAACTATATATCATTGATCATATAAAATGTAAGAAAATTTTGGTTAAGTAAATATGAAGTTAGATTAAGAATATTTATGTCACTAAAATAAATATTATGAGTCAAATATTCTTACAATATATAAATTAACTATATGTGAAATAAGAATTTGATATTGGTTATATCTATCTGGTATAAATTTAAATTTTAGATATTTGTAATAGAAAATATTGAAACTTGACTATTTATTATATTTTTCCAAAAAAATTGTCTTAAAATAAAAATTTTCGTTTCACTGGATCACCGGATCCGAGGACAACCTTAACCCTGGAATTCTAATGAGGGTATTTGTGTCAAACTCAAGCAATGTGTTCAAACAAATCCATCCCTTCTATTCTGTCGGAAAGGCAGCACTCCTAACGTTTTTATTGGGAGCGAATTTGGAAGAACAAATATGATTAAATTAGCTA
>JAURVB010013445.1:0-26606 GCA_033002965.1 Piper betle | reverse complement strand
CATATATTTATATTTGACGGTAAATTTATATTTTTCAGGTCACAGGGAGTCGAGGTCGCCAAAATTACATCTTTCAGAATACGAAAATCAGGTTAGAGTTAAGTCTTTAAAAATATTTTGACTTAATTAAAGCATGTTTATTGCGCTTATTTTAATTGAAAATATTCTTAGGTTTTATAAATTTTATATTTTTTTAAGAATGGACAAGCTTGAAGATAAAGCATACGAGGAAGAAGATATAAGCAAAAATATTACAACAATTTATCCTATTGTAGAAGATGAGTTCAAACCGAAGGTTGGGATGCAATTTGATTGTTTGGACGATGCACTCGATTTATACAGTAGGTATTCAAAAATGGCCGGTTTTGGTATACGTAAACATAGTACAAATTATCATAAGAGAACAAAAGAGTTATGGTCGCAAGTATTCGTGTGTTCTAAAGAAGGTCATTTCAGAGAAGATGAGCGAAAAAGAGAAATACCTGACAAAGGAAAAAAGAGAACTCATCCTATAATAAGAGAAGGTTGTCAAGCACGCATGAGGGTAACTAAGAATAAAGAGGGCACATGGAATGTCATGTATTTCGAAGAAGGACATAGTCATGCACTCCTTACACCATCAAAAATTCAATTTCTCAGGGCACATAGGCATGTTACAAGTGTGCACCGAAACTTGATTGACCAATTCGGAGAGGCTAACATCAAAACTTCTCAACTAATGTCTGTGCTAGAAATTGAAGCAGGTGGGGCAGAAAATATTGGTTGTACAGAGATAGATATTAGAAATGTGCAGACAAAATATAAAAAGGAGATAAAGGAAATTGATGCCCAATTATTGATGGAACACTTCGAGGAAATGAAAGAAATGAATAACTCCTTTTTTTATTGCTATGAATTGGATGATGAGGGCAGATTAAAACATTGTTTTTGGGCGGATGGAATTGCAAGGAAAAATTATCAGCTATACTCAGATGTGATCATTTTTTATACAACATATAATACAAATAAATATTCACTTGTTTTTGCCCCATTCACCGGAGTAAACCATCACAGGCAAACAATTACATTTGGATGTGCATTTTTGTGTAATGAGAAGACAGAATCGTTTGTGTGGCTTTTTGAAACATTTTTAAAATGCATGGATGGAAGGCATCCCGGGGCAATTGTTACTGACCAAGATCCGGCAATGGATAAAGCAATTAAATTGATATTTCCTTCAACATATCATCGTCTTTGCATTTGGCATATCCTTAAGAAGGAGACTGAAAAATTAGGTGCAATTGCTCACAGGAAGGAGTTTTATGAGCCATTCCACAGTTTAATTTATGGTGCGGAAAATGAAGAAGTCTTTGAATCACAATGGAGTGCACTAATGAAAGACAATTGCGTAGTGGGAAATGAGTGGTTGAAATCTATATATGCAATTCGTCATGCTTGGGTGCCAGTGTATAGTAAAGGTATATTTTTAGCTGGTATAAGAAGTTCACAACGAAGTGAATCCCAAAACTCATTTTACTCAAGGTATGTGAACAAAAAAATAGCCTCATTGAGTTTATACATAGATATGAGAGAGCTATCAAAAGACAGAGATTGAACGAGGCAAAAGAAGCATATGAAAATGCATATAAAAGCCCTAAATTGGTCACCCCATTCAATATGGAATGTACGATGGCAAAAGTTTATACTCGAAAAGTGTTTTATAAGTTTCAAGAAGAACTACAATACAGTATGGTTTGTTGCTCATCTCATAAGAAATTAGATGGGGAGGATGTTGAACAGTATGATGTAACATGTTGTAGAAATAGTAAAGGCTTGGTTTCACATGTTATTTACAAAGGAGCTAATAGGAGATGCACGTGTAGTTGTCAGCTTTTAGAAAGTGAAGGTTTGCCCTGTAGACATTTGCTATATGTACTTAGATTGAATGAGGGGGATATTTTTCCTGAAATGTATATCATGAAGAGATGGACAATTGACATAGCAAAGGAAGTTGTTTTTGATGGTGAGGGAGTGGAACTTCATGGTGATTGTCAGAAAACGTTATTCTCAAATTGGGGAGAATTGCACTGTATATTTAATCGATGGGCCAAAAAGGCATATTCGTCATCTGAAAAGTTTGAACTCGCCAAGCAAAAATTGTTGGAGATAGAAAAATTGGTAGAAGATGTGGTAGATGATCGGCATCATGGAATACAACTACATCATGGAATACAAGTCCATCCACCTGCACAATCAAAGACAAAAGGAAGTGGTAAAAGATGGAAGAGTGGTAAAGAACTTGCACTGGACCATTTGGGAAAAGATAGGTTGTGCCATGGTTGTAATCAACGGGGAGTTGGGCATGATAAACGCACTTGCCCTGCAATTGTATCACGGTAATGTTGCCTAATAAACCCTTCTTTTGATGTTTGTTATATATATATTTTTGTGATTATTTTCCATGTTTTGTTTTTAAATATATAGGCAAAAATTTGTTCCATCTGAAAGTGGAGTCGTGGAGTCTATTCAGGGGTGTCGGCGCAGTGATGGCGATTGTCAAAGCAGTGATGCACTATGATAGCTCCGAATTTGTAACTTGTTACCATGAAATGTTATTTGCTTTAATCAAATTTCATACTTTTGTAACTTGTAAGTTTGTACTTGTATTCATCATGTACAAGAAAGTTATATAAGATGGATCTCCTTGGTCTTGATTTTTGATTTATTTAAATATTATAAGAATATTAACTACAATCGCGACCAAGTCAATTTTTTTAATTTAATATTATAAGAATATTAACTACAATCTCCGGGCGGGGCCGGGGGCAGGGGGCAGGGGCGGGGCGGGGGCTGCGGGTCAGGACTCAATCCCGACTTAAGTTAATATTACAAAAAAAATTAAATAAAATAATTTCGTAATAAAATCTTTATTCGATCCCGACTCGAGTTAAAATAATTTATTACGGAATTATTTTATTTTTGTTAAAATTTATTTTGTAATAAAATTTTATTCGGTAATAAAGTTATTTTGTAATAAAAACTTGACTCGGTCCCGCACATAATCGAGTCAGGTTTTTATTACAAAATTATTTTATATTTTTAAATTTATTTCATATTATTGACTCGATCCCGACTCGAGTCAAGTTTTTATTACGAAATTATTTTTTAAAAAATTTATTCAATAATATTAAATTGACTCCAGTCGAGATCGAGTCAAAATTTTTTTATGACATTATTTTATTTTTTAAAATTTATTTTGTAATATTAACTCGAGTTCGATTGAGTAAAATTTTTATTACCAAAATACTCTCCCTTGTTTCTTCCTCATTTGTTTAGGCGCGCCACCCCCTACCGGCGACCTTGCCGCCAGCAGCGCGTTGGCCAACAATGTCACCGCCTCAGGGCTGGATGGGCCTGCTGGGAAATGTGCGGTGCCGGTCTCGTGTGGGACCGAATAAAGTTTTTATTACAAAATTATTTTATTTGTTAAAATTTATTTCGTAATATTGACTCGATCTCGTGCGAGATCGAATCAAGTATTTATTATAAAAAATTTTATTTTTTAATTTATTTCGTAATATTGACTCGATCTCGTGCGAGATCAAATCAAGTATTTATTAAAAATTTTTTATTTTTTAATTTATTTCGTAATATTAACTCGAGTCAGGGACCGAGTAAAGTTTTTATTACGTTTTTACCCTCCCTGTTCCCCCCCCCGCTCTCTCTCGCTCGATGCCACCCCACTGTCGGCAATTTAGGTTGCTGGCGATGGCTACGGGTGAGGGCGGGGGGCTGGGGCGGAGGCTGCGGCAGCCGACGGGGGTGGGGGCAGGGGAGGCCGGCGGGGGCAGGGGCAATGGCGGGGCGAGGGCAGGGGTGGCCTGCGGGGCAGGGGCGGGACGGGGGCATGGGGCGGCCGGCGGGTGGGGGCCAGGGGCGGGGCGGGGGCAGGGGAGGCTGGCAGGGGCAAAGGTAGCGGCGGGCGGGGGCAGTGGCGGGCGGTGGGACGGGGGCATGGGGCGGCCGTCGATGGGCGGGGGCGGCCGACGGAGTGTGTGGTGGGGGAGGTGTTGGGGGGTTGTAGTTTGATTGTGGGCCGTCGGATCAGGATCTGACGGCCCAAAATAGGGCAGCGCACTGTAGCGCTGCTCGCCAAATAGGGGTGTAAATTATGGGAGCCTATGGGTTATTTTTTAGTTTGACGTGATTTTTAACAAATATATTTGAGCTTATTTAAAAGTTTTATGAGTTTTGATGTATTATAGGTCGAGCCGACTCATCTAAAATTACTGTATTTGGAGCTTAGCTTGTGTTTGGCTCGTTATTTTTTGTGTTGGGCTCGCTATATTTTCGAGCCAAGCTCAACCCGAGCGAATGCTTGTACTTGGGTCATGCTCGACTTATATATGATTATAATTTTTTTTCCAATACTATATAAGTTTAATGTGACCTTAATAGTATTAACGAGTCGAGTCGAGCTGAGTATTGTTTTGAGTTTGAATTCATCGAGTTCGAGTTTCGAGCTAAGCCGAGCTAAACACTCTTTGGTTCAAGATCTGTTGGTTATTTAACGAGCTATTCATTTCAATTTGAGTATTTTTTTAAGTACAAAATTAACGAGCACGAGTTTAAGTCAAATTGAATCAAATGTAAAATACTTGGGAGTAGGCTTGGCTTGTTTACAAGTGTAAAACCCACGATTCGAGTTAGGGTTTTATATTCAGAACCGGTCGGTTCGACCGTTATTTTCGAGTTGAGTCAGTTTCAGGACACGTGTACCGAGCCGACGCCAGTCGCGTGTATGAGCTATGAGGGTCATGCGTACCCAAGTATATGATGATAACGTCATGAACACAACAGAACAGAATGAGTTATCAGAATATATGAGAGTATGCCAGTCATATTTTTTATTTTTATATATAGTGGATCGTAGAATTAGTTTTAAGCTGTTTACCGCGTTAGGACGCGTTACGGGCAGTTTGGGTGGGTTGTTAGTTCATAGAGCATATCATTATAATGTTGTGGTGTTTGATTGATTTTATGGGATTTTTCCCGATTTTTTTTAGGATTTAATACGACCTTAGTTATTATTCTTGACTCGAGTCGGATACGAGTCAAGTAATATTTACGATATTGCCACCCAGTTGTTTTTCTCACCCCCCGACCTCATTCTTCCTCACCCAATACCCCTACCCGACGCCGCCCCCGTGCAGCGCCGCCGTCGCCGCTGTCGACGCCACCCGGCCGCCAGATCGTCGCCGCCTAGCTCTGCCACGGACGTTGCCGTGCCACCCCGACCAGGCTCGGCCACCATCGGGCCGCCGTGACGCGAGAAAGCCGCACCTTTGTGCCGACGCTTCCATCGCCGATCGCGCCGCCGGCGACCGTCGCCGCCACGATCGAGTAGTCGCCTCGACGTCTTCGACCCCCTAGCGACCTTCCCCGACCGGAGCGGAGGCCATCGCCGCCCAGGCCGGCCGGATCTAGCTACCCATTGCCGCCGGCCCGGTTTTAGCCATTTTCCGGCGAGCCACCGCCTCGGCCGACCACGTCGACGCCGTAGATGCGTCGGGCTCGCCGAGCCGGTTCCAATGATACCCAATATGACCCCATCTAGTCAGTAGACGCCGCCGGTGATTGTCGCCGGAAAACCGTCGAAGAGCTGCCGAAAAACCGCCGGAAGTGCCGGAAAACTACTGAAACCTGCCGGAAAACCGCCGGAAAATCGGATTCGCTGGAATTCGCCGGATCTTCCGAGGAGTTCATCCAGTCGATCCCGATCGAATGTTGGACGCCGATGAGCGCCGAATTCGAGCTCCGAGACGCGCGACGGAACCCTAGCCGTCGCCGATTGCCGACGACGTGAGGTATAATTACCTCCGATTTGATTATTTAAGATTGATAATGATTGTTAACATAGCATGCTAGAATTGGTTAGTTAGGATAAATGTATGACTATGAATGAAATGATGATTGAATGATGAGATTAAGTGTGAATGAAGAGTAAGTGATCTAATGAGAGCATGATAAGTGACTATGACGTAACTTAGAAAAACGTAATAAAATTACTATGAATAGGATGAGTTAGAATTATTTTCACATTTATGATTATTTAGCTGTAGCTGGATACTGTTTGTATTTTGAGTGTGATGTTCATTGTGTGTGATGCATCATTTAGTTAGCGGGCGTTAGTATTTAGTTTTGATGTGTAGGTACGGAGTAGGAGCTCGCCGCCTAGGCGCGATGACACGCTTGGAGCTTCTACCAGGTCCGTTTAGGACTCGACTCTGTTTTACGTCTTTCTATTGTATGTTTATCTTATCATTTGCAGGACGGGTTAAGTGGCGTTTTATTGGATCCCACTTAACTCGGGCCATCTAGCCGAACAGATTTCCGGATTAATAACCCCTCGAGGATGAGATCCCTCGAGGATGATTTCGAAAACAAGATCCACCACAAGTTGCCTTCGGGCCTATTATATAAATCCCTACCCAGCCCTATATATATGTAGTTTTCGCGTTTTCAGTGAGACGAGAGATGGAGAAACCGACTGCACGTACCATGAGCGGATGCCGTGATAGTCAAAGCGGGCTCTGGATTAGTGCCAGCGGACTGTTCCATTCCCGAGGGATCCTGACAACTCCGCGTTTGAGTTCCTCACACCCGGAGAACGTGGAGGTTTATGGGTACTGTTTAGTACAGCGCATGTCCGGACTTGTGGTTCAAAGGGTATTAAAGGCGACTGCCTGAGAGTACTCGGCCTTCGTGCTCAAGGCCAGGAGAAATATGGAGGTAAGGAGAGGGCTTAGGATAAAGTTTTACGTGAAGTACTGAAAAAGAAGTGCCGAGAGCGGCACAGTACCAGCAGCAGATCAGTAAGTTCGGGATGCTACCGGGTCTGCAGCCCAGTGGCTCCTCAGTAGTGCCCTTCAGAGTGTTCACGTGGAGTATATGATGTTTTCTTTCATATGAGAGTTTGCTCTCATAGCCAGCTTGTTATAGTTATTTTATTTTCCGGACCAGTAACACTTGTTACTGACGTGTTTTTATACTATATGTAGGTAATAATCACGAGTTGGAGGAGCCAGCTTGGACGGAGGAGCATTGTTGTCGCTTGCACACATGTCAGTCGATAGAGTGGTTAATACTTTATTTATGATGTTATTATATTGTGAATGATGTGAAATGCTAAGACATGGTAGGATATGATTAAATGAAATGATATGATGTTATGACATGATGACAAAGAGGTGAGATGTGATCAGAGTGCGCAGTAGAAGTGTGGCCCAAGTTCTATAATGAATATACAGTATATTAGATGATGTGTTAATGAAATTGTTGATATATGCATATATATTGGTATATATTGTTTTGACAGCGTGGACCCTAATTGCACTTTTAGGGGAGACTCTGTCTGTTTTATTTTAGAATTTTTATTGAGTTTAATCGTAATTGTATTGGTGTGTGCTTGAATTGCATGTCATTCATGTAGTACCATGTTAGGGTTTGTGCATTCATCAATGCATTGCGAGTTGTATCTTCATCTTAAGACGCTGAGATTGGATCCGAGCATGAAGACGCCGGTTTGGTTCACGAGCATGAACTGGATTTGGGGTGTTTTAACAAGTGCCAAATCGTTGTACTGCTTGGTGTAACGAAAACACTGAGCATAAAAAGTACAACCATTTCAAGGTCACATTCAATATATTTTAAATAAGAAATGTTCCAGGTAATGTTGGGGTATTTAATGTTAGGGGGCGTATTTGATGTTAACTTACACATAATTGTAGATATTAAGTGACATGGAAAAATAGTGACGATAAAAAAATGTATAGTTAACAATAAGCACACAAGCATGTATCATGAAACAATAGAATTATTGTAAACAGTATACTTATTTTTTTAATAGACAATTTGTTCGTAATTATTGTAAAAGTCTAAGCTATTTCATCATAAAATCATTTTGTGAAACTGAATTATTTATGTTTAATAAAAAATTGAGAGCACAATGTAATACAAATAAATTCATATTGCTCGTCCAAACCATGTGATCGAACTTAAGTGATTGAACCCTGGTTGAACCTATGTCTCTACAGCTATATATCACCTTAGAACAACCTATAGTGGTTCTAAAATCAAAGGAAGAGGATAAGAAGTGGATAAGAGGTGCTGGTGAAGATTTTAGGCCACAAAATTTGAACCTAACTTGGGAAGATAAAAGTTTGAAAAATCTATATAAATACATACATATGATGGCAAATAGGGGGCTTGTACATTAAGAGAAAAAAGAGAGAGAAGAAGAGCATAAGAAAGAAGAAAAGAAGAAGAAGCAGGGAGCAAGAAGAGAAGGAAGGGAGGAATCCTCTCGCCAGAGATCCATCTTCAGCAACCCCCAAGCCCATCAAATCAGGAGGTAGGAGTGCCCTCGAAAAGATCCAGTTGATAGCCACCCTCAAAGATGCCCGTCCTTGCCGGATAAAGCCGACAGAAGTCATTGCTGCAAGTGGTGACATCCAACAAACAGTAGAGTTGCAGACAATCTTCCAACCAACCAAGCCCTGCAACGACCAAGAAACTACCTCCATTGAGTTCCCCTCACAGCAGACAATAAATCCCAGCAAAGAGATGCCACCAAAAGAGCCAGCCGTTGCTGAAAAATAGCCCCGAAAAATTCTTGTCGGACGAGCGTAGAAGCAGAACATAGCATCAAGCAGCCACCTTGTCATCAAGCATATGGCCAGCCCCAGTCGACCTCTAAACAAAACAACGTTGCTATGTTCTGCCATCAACACCATCAACCAAGCTGAGTTGATATCTGCCACCGAAGAAGCTTGGCCTCGCCAGAAAATTGCCCAAGAGAGGCCTGCCCGAGCAGTGCAACAACAGCATTCGGCCATCTTCCCGATCTCCATCCGGTCGATCACTGCCACCATAGGTCAATCCGTTGTCTCCATTTGGTCCCTCTCATTGCCGGATACAAACCCAAAATTGAGTCCCGCTATAGCAAGCCTCATCCATTGCCAAAACATAGAGACAAAATTCGTAGCAGAGATCAATTCTGCCAGAACTCTCCACTACCCACCGTCGCCCACTAGCACCACCACTGATCATTTGACCACCACCAAGATACTCATCAGTTGGGGATCTACCAATATGGATGATCGCTGCCAGCCTCAGCCACCAGAAATGCCATTGCAGGAGCCACAAAAGCTGCTATCACAATTGGATCCATTGGATCCGTTTAGTCAACTGAGTCCACTTGCTCTGCCTGGATCTGTGATCAGCTTTGCTACCCATTTGCTATTGATCGTGCCTACAAGTTCGTTCGTGTCTATGACCTAAGAAACTACTCGACAAATAGATCGCCTAAGGCCCAGAGCATATGAGACCTACCTGTGACCCGAATTTGAACTAGTGCAGTGCGCTCCACCTGAAGCCGCTTGCACAGGCTGCCCGGTCTAGTCCAATATTTTTCTAGTTTGAACCAACCCAAACTGGTTTAGTTCAGCCTACTACCACTCAGGAAATAATTTGAAGGCCTTCCAGACCCTGGATTAAGATAAAACTTGCCACCCTACCATATTTGGATGCTCCAAACACATTTGTGGCATTATTTCAAAGATTTGACGATAAATAGGGGATGAACCAATGCATTAGAGTCAAATTTATCAAAGATGAACCATTTTAAAGGGCGCCAAAATTCACAATTATTAGTGTGACTTGCAAAAATCAAGGAAAATAAGTAATTCGTGAGTACTAATTTCATCGTGGATTGACTTAGGGATTTGAGTTGAATCCTAAGGAACCATGTAAAAATCTTGAGTGTTTATTCCTCCATTCGATGTTTATATTTCGAACCAAACCCACTCATTCTAACTCGAAGCAAAGATGTAATTTGCGGGGATGACAATCCCGCACCCGAACATATTTTGGCGACTTGTAACAACCTGCCCATTCTAAGAAATGAGCCAAGTGTTACTATATGAAACTAAATGTCTCATAAATTAATTTTTCTATTAATTTTTAAGATTTTAAAAAAACCATGACATAAAATATAATATAATAAATGCTCAAAATAATCTAAGCCTCATGAACCGAACCAAAATCCCACTGCCATAAAAACAATCTAAAAAAATAATCCAATAACAGAGTCCTCCAGCTGTCCCGACTCTACCCATCCTTCCATGCTCATACTTGCGGAGGCAATTCTGTGTTAGTGATAAAAATACTAAGTCATATAATTACAAGAAATAATTAATATATTCCACAACATCATTAATTACGTCTTTTAATAATTATGAGCCTATCCTAAGCTCTTAATATGCTGGGAGGGTGACCACCATCCAGCTACAATCCCATGTATCCACACACACGCTACATGGCCCTCGGCCTGTAGTCACCGATATTTGCCATTGACTTACCCTCTCGGCATCACAAGTGCATAACGAGCTGTCTTGTGCCACTACGCCCTATCACCCCTTTCGGCATGGGGGCAGGTATTTAATCTTTCAAGAATTTTAAGGGTGCTGCCCTATGTCGGACTGAGTCAATTCTTTTACCCTGATTGTACTCTGCGTATGGTGGTCGAATGTGGCCTCAAGCCAACCAAGACTCCCACATAATAATTTTTTAAGAGTCTACCCCATATCAGACTGAGCCAATTCTTTGACCCCAGTTGCGCTCGGTGCATGGTGGTTAAATGTGGGCTCAAGCCGACCAAGACTCCCACAGTAATTTTGTAAGGGTGCTGCCCTGTTTCAGACTGAGCAAATTCTTTGACCCCAGTTGTGCTCAGTGCATGGTGGTCTAATGTGGGCTCAAGTCGACCAAGACTCTAAAATAAGAATATATAATATTTCGAGTAACTATACAAACCTAGAATTTTGTTGAGGCCTATTACACACAATCCTAATATGAATGAAACTTCTTTAAGGCCTTCCATTTGTAAGCCAAATGTGTTCACAAACTATCCAGAGGATATTTTCTTTAACATCAACTGAACACTTTTTTATATAGAAGAATATATGTGGAAATCAAGAAGGCACTATATTAAACTTTATTAATATGTGTGGAATTCAAGAAGTCGCTATATTAAATTGTATAGAAAAGAACATAATAATTCATAATTATATCATTTGTCTGATAACAAAAAGTAAAAAATTGACTATTAAATTAATGCGATGGGTCCCAATCCCAAAATTTTAATAAATACAACTTATTTAAAACCATTGTATCGGTACTCTAAAGGTTATAATTGATAATTTATGATATGGATTTTTAAGAATTAATTTAATTAAATATTATTTATGGTTGGTTCTAAGATTTACAAAGCCTTAACAAAATAACCTAATTATTTTTTTCGGGGGTTTTTATAATCTCCCTAGCTTGGAATTTTTTGTCGTCGAAAATATATAGGAGAAAATTGGGGTTTTATAGCGACTCCACTAGGGACCAGCAAGAAGGTAGCAATGTTGTTTGAAGAAGTTTGTACGAACAAGAATGGAACCAGAGATGAGGAATGCAGCGCGACAAATAAGTGTTAATGAAGATGATTGTAACAACCCGCCATTTGTCACAACATTGTGGGCCTAACTGGCCAGACGTTACTCACAATTAAGCAAATAAGTCTAACATTTTTTTAACAAAAACATATATAAAGATCCCACAGTCTTAGACCGTTTCCCAGTAGCCACACTTATTTCTCAAATAAATAAAAAAAGGAGTCCTCATATTTATTTTGCTCCATGCCCTGGTTGTCAATCACCTAATTTCGTATCTGCACACCTGCGGAGGCAATTCCGCGTTATTGATTACAACACTAAGTAGTATAATAGATAAAATAAATCAAGTACATTCCACTATTTCCTTATATTTATTTTAATATGCGGTGGAGACGATTCCGCTATACTCCAAAACAATGCGGAGGAGGTATCCGCTGTGATCCGCACACCCCGGCCGTAGCCCTTTTGTGGGGAGGCTACCACTACCGTCTCTAGTGCCAGTGCCTCGCACACCCCGGCCGTAGCCTTTTTGTGGGGAAGCTATCACTGCACTCAGGTGATTGCTACGCCCGGTTTGTGGGGAAGCTCTCACTACCAATTCTAGTGCCAGTGCCTCGCACACCCCGGCCGTAGCCTTTTTATGGGGAGGCTATCACTGCACTCCAGTGCCAGTGCCTTGCACACCCCGGCCGTAGCCTTTTTATGGGGAGGCTATCACTGCACTCAGGTGATTGCTATGCCCTGTTTGTGGGGAAGCTCTCACTGCCAACTCTAGTGCCAGTGCCTCACACACCCCAGTCGTAGCCTTTTTATGGGGAGGCTATCACTGCACTCAGGTGATTGCTACGCCCCGTTTGTGGGGAAGCTCTCACTACCAATTCTAGTGCCAGTGCCTCACACACCCCGACCGTAGCCTTTTTATGGGGCGGCTATCACTACTCCAAAACAATGTTAATGCATTACAAACTTTACGCACATAATACGACCCAGTGTCGGACTGAGTCAATTCTATGACCCCGGTTGCCCTCGGTGCATGGTGGTCGAATCTGGGCTCAGGCCGACCAAGGCTACCAACAAGGAAAGTACGATGTTCTACATATTATACGTACCTGACTTGTGATTTCGTCTGACTATGACCCGTGAACCCTAATCTGAATGAGGGCATAAAATTATACATTAGTATAATTTTATTTTGCATGAACCTACATGCAACTTACATGACTAATATACTATCAATTTTAAATGATGTAATTAGTTCATGTTAGTCTTCATTTCTTATTAAATTTTCAGCAATTCTAATGATAATTAATTATTAATTATCCCCATCCAAATCCCCATTATCTAATTGATAATTTAATTATTAACATGTCCCATACTTAATTCTTTTGTATTTACCTTATATTCTAACTCAACCGCATCGAGTTCTCCCATATTTACCTGGTTGCCATTCTACTTTAACAATTCATTTAACGACCCCAAAGCTCCCAGCTTTATTGTAGTCAACCCGTGAAAGCCGGTATTTTCATCATGCATGGCGACCAACCAGTAACGTGGCGGCCTCCATTTGCTGCCATGGCGTCTCCAACTTGGCCACCACATGGCAACCCTCAACCAGTCCTTGGCGACCCCATTCCGGCCACCCAATCAGCAACCCTGACCTGACCATGGTGACTCCATGTCGGTCACATAATCAGCCCATGACCCATGGCGTCTACCCTAGTCGGCCACATAAACAGCACCCGACCAGACCCATGACGACTACTCTAGTCGGCCACATAAACAGCACCCGACCAGCATGTCTTCTTTTCCTTCCACCCAATTTCAGACCCCATCTTCTATCTACCCCACTGATCCGATTGGAAAAACCCCAAAGATCCAATCTTTATCCGCTGCTATCTCATGAAACTTGGACTACACCCTATATGGGGACCTTAATTTCACCATTAATGGTGGCCGACCAGCAGCCATGGCGACCATGTCCTGCCCCATCATGGTGACGACCAGCACCACCCCAGGTGACGACCAGTCTGCACTTTCCATGGCGGATCCACGTCTGGCCAGCAACACCATCCATGGCAACACCGACCCATTCTCCCCTTAGATTTCAGACTTAACCATTTCACTTAACCTGTTAAATGGGTACATGGTATGGTTCACTTAAATGGTTAATTGGATAAATAATGTAGTCGACTCGACCGATTCAACTAGAATTATCCAATTAAAAATTACTTTTCAATTAACCGGGTAATTCATACTTATCCAGCTAACGAATTTTTTTCCATGTTCGATCCCACTGCGTCGAACGTCATTATTATTATTATTATTATTATTGTTGTTATTATTATTATTTTCCGGGTCTTTACAATGATCCATCCACATCAACTCATGGAAGGCAAAGACAATTTGAAACAAACATGGAAGCAAGCCAGTACAGAGTGGGAAATGTGAGCTAAAGAATCCAACAAGTTGAGGCGATGTCGAATGAAGGAAATGTAGGAGGAATTATTCTAAGTAGAAGCATGTTGATACGAGAAGAATGCAACCAAAGTCCAAGGAGCACATAAGAGATGAACCAACCTTCAGACGTCAGACAAGCGCTTTCGACGTCAACATATCAGCTAAGTGGAAGACAAGTATTGAATCAAGCAATTTAAGAGAGATTCCATCGAAGTGAATGGTGGATGCAATAAATTGAGGATATGATACAACAAGTGCTCATCCAGATGCAATGGGCTAGTGCTGCAACAAAGAGCTCGCCCGAGATGAAAAGACGACCATCCCAGGCAATGTCCAACAATGAACCAAACCCTAGAGGCCACCATATGTTATCAACCTCCATAAAATCCAATTTTATCAACCTCATTCCCAGCTACAAGAACAACTGCCACAACTTTGAGGGATCAAACCAACATCCCTCACGAAATTAACAATTTTTCTTTGATTACAAGTACTAAGTTCATCCACCAAGAATCTACAACATCAACTTCACCCCTTAAACAGATTTTGGCATAGCATGACTAGCTAAGCAACCAAGTAAGAGTGAGACTTGTTCTCTTCCTCACTCTGTGTGGTTTTCACAGCCACCGTACTACCAGCCATCATACATGTGCCAGTGGTCTGACCATGCATACACCCAACAACCAACTTACATGGCATTTCCCTAGCCATCCAAAACCGTAGTGCCCATCCCAGTGGCACTACCAACAGGCACAATGCCAGCTCCTATTACAAATTTACACGCAAATTAGTTACAAGCTTAATTGCCAACCATGCCAGTAGCGCCAATGTCAGACCTCTACTATGAGGTGTTGAAAGCCAAAATGGATGCTACAAGTAGCAATTATTATTGCTTTGATTGGAAAGAAAGATAAAGAATCAACTAAAGCGAGAAAGCGTCTCCGACCACTAGCTGATGAAAGTCTACACAGATGTTTTGCTTGAGAAGTACAAGCGTCATACCTTCTCAAAGTTTGATGGAGACACCAACCCTGAAGATCACATCATAATCTTTGAGATTCAATGCAGAGTAATCTCCACAAATGGAAAGCTAAAACTACACCAATTCCCATCATCTCTCATTGGCAGTGCACTAAGATGGTACAACAACCGTCCACCCAGATCAATCGGCTCATGGGTAGAACTTATTGAGCAAATCATAGCCCACTTTCAGTCAATGGAGATTCTGATAAAGATTGACCACTCAAGGCAATGTCAGAAAGAGTCAGGTGAAGAATTTGCTACATATGTGGAAAGATTCAAAAGTCTGTCATTTCAAATGAAGGAGACTCCAGAGATCAAAGAACTGGTAAAAATTTGTGCAATGAATGTTAGATTAGCAACATGGTTCCTGAGTGGTGCACAATGCAATATTTTTGAAGAACTTTTAAAAGAGTGTTGATATATGAGGAACTCAACAGAATTTTGGCTTCAACAAAGAATGAAGGAGCCTCAAGCAATGCAGCCACCGAGCTTAATCACATGTATCATGAGTGGCAAGTGAAGATGAAGAAAGAAAGTGAAAATCTAAAAGATGCACCTTGAGAGCCCCGACAATGGCATGAATGGACAAATATAGAAGATTACACTTTCAACATTAGTGATACAAAGAGATGGTTTGGCGTGTTGATGAGCAAATGGAAGATCACTCCATGGACTTCGAAAAATCAGCCAAAAACCAGAAAATGAGAAAAAGGAAAACTTTTGTCGATTTCACCAGAGGTTAGGTCATCTGACAGTGAGATGCTGAAAATTAATGGAAAAATCTATGAGTTGCTTGACAAAGGTGAGATCAGGTACAAAGTTCTAAGTGCCAATGTGATGACATTGAGCCACTCATCGTCACTAATGAAGTCTCAAAAGAGAAAGGAGAAACTAGATGAAGAAAGGGAAATTGAGGAAATGGATGTTCCGATGGTTAATGTCGAGGACATGGAGGTGTCACTTGCTTCCATTGAAGAAGTGAAGAAAGTATGCTCTACATGTCCATTGTTGGACAAGTTGGAGTTCAAGCTGATCAAAGCGTAAGACTTTATGAAGAAAAAGGATCTTGATAAAGAAAAGATGGATGAACATCTTGTTGTCCAAACACGTTCAACTCAAGAGGAAGTCAAACTGAAGAATTTAATGCAACATGAAAAAACAAGACTTCGCCTGATGTGCAGCTTTGGCGGAAAGATAGTAATCCAAGGGATGAAGAAACATTACATTGGAGGCAAAACACGACTTGTTGCAGTTGGTCATGATTGTTCTTATTAAAATCTTGTTGCCCAATCAATACATTTTCTACCAGCAGACCGTCATGATTAAGTGTTAGCTACCAAGTGAAAGCTTTAAGTACCTTATCATAATTGCTATCATTGAAGACTTGGCAAATGTACTCAAAGAACAAGAAGACTTCAACACAAGTCACAGATCAACTCCTCACCTCCACTTCTTTGTATTACCGAAGAAAGCAAGATCACTATCAAACTCGCATTGGGAAAGATGTCAGAGGTTTCAATCAAGATCAATGTCATCAAAAGTGATATAACAAGAAGCTCAACAAATAGTAGGAGGTATTACAAAAGAACAAGGTCACTTCGAGATGATAGAAGGAAAGGAAAACTCAACGCGAGCTTGTCGCCAAAGAAGCTTGATGCCCTGAAGAAGAAGCTACTAATGAGAATAAAGACAAACCTATCATTCAACTATTGCCACCCAAATCTACAAAGTAGAAGGAAAGAAATCTGGATTTGGAGACCATGGTTGCCGAGTAAAGAATTCACTCCTCAAGATTAAAATGATGGTCCATGCAATGAAATAGGAGGGGTTGCCCTATGCTAGCTTGTGTAAAAAAAAAAAAATGAGGGAAAAAGAAAAAGGAAAACTAAGTTGAAAACAATACAAATTGTATTTCACCAATTCTTCTTTCGAACTTGCAAAAAATCGGCGAGTGGGCTAATGTTCGTCCAAACATGTGATCGAACCCTTGGTCGAGCCTATGACTCCACAACTAGCCATCACCTGTGAATAAGTCTAGAGTCGTTCCAAAATCGAAGGAAGAGGATAAGAGGTGGCGGGTGAAGATTTCAGGCCACCATATACATACCTAACTAGGGAAGATAAGAGTTTGAAAAATCATATAAACACATACCTATGATGGCAAATGAGGGCTCGTACGTTAAAATAAAAAGAGAGAGAAGAAGAGCAGAAGAAAGAAGTAGGAAAAGGAAGAATGGGAGGAGCCCCGAGTAAGAGAACCTTTCCAGAAATAGCCCAACCCATTATTGCAACCTATAGAGTCCTCCCTGACACCACTGCCGAGAGCTTCTCTAGAGGAATCCGAAGTAGGAGGATCAACATTGTTGCTAAGAGAAGATCAAAGGAAGAAGAAGAAGCAGGGAGCAAGAAGAGTGTAACGATCCGGCCATTTGTTACAACATTGTGGGCCTAGCTGGCCAGGTGTTACTCACAATTAAGCAAATATGTCTAACATTTTTCTTTTTAACAAAAACATATATAAAGATTCCACAGTCTTAGACCATTTCCCAGTAACCACACTTATTTCTCAAATAAATAAAAAAGGAGTCCTCATATTTATTTTGCTCCATGCCCTGGTTGTCAATCACCTAATTTTGTATCTGCACACCTGCAGAGGCAATTCCGCGTTAGTAATTACAACACTAAGTAGTATAATAGATAAAACAAATCAAGTACATTCCACTATTTCCTTATGTTTATTTTAATATGCGGTGAAGCGATTCCGCTATACACCAAAACAATGCGGAGGAGGTATCCGCCGTGATCCGCACACCCCGGCCGTAGCCCTTTTGTGGGGAGGCAACCACTACCGTCTCCAATGCCAGTGCTTCGTACACCCCGGTCATACCCTTTTTCGGGGGAAGCTATCACTGCACTCAGGTGATTGCTACGCCCCATTTTTGGGGAAGCTCTCACTACCAATTCTACAGCAAGTGCCTCACACACCCCAGCTGTAGCCTTTTTATGGGGAGGCTATCACTGCACTCAGGTGAATGCTACGCCCCGTTTGTGGGGAAGCTCTCACTGCCAATTCTAGTGCCAATGCCCCACACACCCGGCCGTAGCCTTTTTATGGGGAGGCTATCACTACACTCCGGTGCGATGGAGGAATCGCTGTGCCTCGCTTACCCCAGCCGTAGCCTTTTTAAGGGGCAGCTATCACTACTCCAAAACAATGTTAATGCATTAAAACCTTTATGCACATAATACGACCCAGTGTTAGTTGAGTCAATTCATTGACCCCGGTTGGACTCGGTGAATGGTGGTCGAATCTGGGCTCAGGCCGACCTAGGCTACCAACAAGGAAAGTACGATGTTCTACATATTATACGTACCTGACTTGTGATTTCGGCTGACTATGACCCGTGAACCATAATCTGAATGAGGGCATAAAATTATACATTAGTATAATTTTATTTTGCATGAACCTACATGCAACTTACATGACTAATAATATACTATCAATTTTAAATGATGTAATTAGTTCATGTTTGTCTGCATTCCTTATTAAATTTTCAGTAATTCAAATGATAATTAATTATTAATTATCCCCATCCAAATCCCCATTATCTAATTGATAATTTAATTATTAACATGTCCATTTGCCAAAACAACTAAGCAATCGACAAGAACCCCATGCATAAGACGCTGGAGATCTAGCAACTTGGCGGGGCGTCTTCAACAAACCTTGCATGCAAGAATCCTAATGGAAACAAATAAGATGAGGGTTGAAATACTACACAGTAATGGGGAGGTTGCCTAGGACGGAGATAAGGGATGAAATACTCCCTCGTCCTGCATATATATACACTTCAACAATTCCCTCCATTAAATTCTCATACCCCATCATCCATTGGTATTTCCTAGGTTCAACGAGCCCCTTCATTAAATTCTCACACCCCATCATCCATTGGTATTTCCTAGGTTCAATGACCTTTCATTAAATTATCACACCCCATCATCCATTCATGAATAGGTATTTTCTAGGTGACCTTAAGTCGAACCATGACTGGTCGACTTGATAACCAACCATATCGGTTCATCTATATTTATTTCATAATATTTAGGTTCGAGTCTTGTAATAAAAATCATGGTTTTTACAATCTCCCCAACTTAGAAATATTTCCTCCCCAAAATATTATAACAACAAGATGATAAGCATGATTAATTATATCTTGGGGATCTCAAGCTGCTCCTGTTGTTGCTTCAGGGGTTGACGACACTCATTTTACAGTTGTAGCACCTATGGGGCTCACTGCATAACCCGGAATGCATCTTGTTGCAATTTTTACATAGTCGATACGGAATGTCCTGATACTTCCTTTTGCGGTTCCCATCGACATTCCTTTGATAGTTCTGCTGCTGGTGTTCTGCAGACATGTTTTTGCTACTACCCTAGTTGGCATTCTTATGTTGCATAGTGGTCTTCCCTTGTTTCTGTGCATGGACATATTCGCACACCAACTCATGAGTAGTGCCTGCCTCAATCACTTCGGTTATAGTGCCTCTTGGAGCCGTAGCAACCCTACTCCTCAATGCGGGCTTCAACCCCAAGAAAAATTTGTCCGCTCTGGCCCGGGCAGTTGCCAGACACCCAGATGCCAATCTCTCCATTTGCAACAAATTTTTTGCATAGTCTCGAACTGAATCATCTCTCTAAGTTAGAGTGGCAAATTCCAGTGCTTTCTTCTGGACAACAGACTTAGGAAAATATAGTCCATTGAAAGCTGTTCAAATTCTACCCAAAGAATGGGCGAAATCTCCCGTTGATGGAACGCAGACTTCTCCATGGATTTCCACCAATAGGGTGCTTCCTCTTGAAGCATGCATGTCGCCAACCTCACTTGATGGCGATGAGGCACAGAGAGAGCCCTAAATGCTTTCTCAGTAATGTCCAACCAGCTCTACAGTGTATCGATCACTGTCGTCCCCAACTGGCAGTACCACTTGTCGGACTACAGGTGGCAGTGGGTTTGGAAGTTCCTCTCGCTCGCCCGGGTCAGCTATCCCTACCCGCTCTTGGGCGCTGCTTCCCTCATGCCCATTTGGGACAATACTAGGACCCACAGCCGAATTTCGAGCTCCATTCCCTGTTACCGATCCCGGTAATTGCTGCGCTATGTTCTGAATCACAGAACTGGTATTATCTGAAGCATGCGCAAGTCCCTATATGGCCGTCAAAATTTGGTCTAACACACTCTCCACATTCGTGTCCGACTGCGCAGCTTGGCTCGACTTCCTTCGGGTGCCTGCCATCGAAAATTTATTCCGTTATGGTTCATTAAAATTTTTTTTCAATGATTACTTCGGTGTGTTAGCGAGTCCACTAATTCCCTAATGACATACCCCATTGGAGAAAGATAAATATTGGGCTCTTCAACAAGGTACATGAGTCATAAGATGTGAGCTTTTGGGAAACCAGGCTCTGATACAACCTGTAACGACCCGGCCATTTGTCACAACATTGTGGGCCTAGCTGGCCAGGTGTTACTCACAATTAAGCAAATATGTCTAACATTTTTTTTAACAAAAACATATATAAAGATCCCACAGTCTTAGACCGTTTCCCAGTAGCCACACTTATTTCTCAAATAAATAAAAAAGGAGTCCTCATATTTATTTTGCTCCATGCCCTGGTTGTCAATCACCTAATTTCGTATCTGCACACCTGCGGAGGCAATTCCGCGTTAGTGATTACAACACTAAGTAGTATAATAGATAAAACAAATCAAGTACATTCCACTATTTCCTTATGTTTATTTTAATATGCGGTGGAGCGATTCCGCTATACTCCAAAACAATGCGGAGGAGGTATCCGCTGTGATCCGCACACCCCGGCCGTAGCCCTTTTGTGGGGAGGCTACCACTACCGTCTCCAGTGCCAGTGCCTCGCACACCCCGGCCGTAGCCTTTTTGTGGGGAAGCTATCACTGCACTCAGGTGATTGCTACGCCCCGTTTGTGGGGAAGCTCTCACTACCAATTCTAGTGCCAGTGCCTCGCACACCCCGGCCGTAGCCTTTTTATGGGGAGGCTATCACTGCACTCAGGTGAATGCTACGCCCGTTTGTGGGAAGCTCTCACTGCCAACTCTAGTGCCAGTGCCTACACACCCGGCCGTAGCCTTTATGGGAGGCTATCACTGCACTCAGGTGAATGCTACGCCCCGTTTGTGGGAAGCTCTCACTGCCAATTCTAGTGCCAGTGCCTCACACACCCCGGCCGTAGCCTTTTTATGGGGAGGCTATCACTGCACTCCAGTGCGATGGAGGAATCGTTGTGCCTCGCTCACCCCGGCCGTAGCCTTTTTATGGGGCGGCTATCACTACTCCAAAACAATGTCGATGCATTACACAATTTACGCACATAATACGACCCCGTGTCGGACTGAGTCAATTCTTTGACCCCGGTTGCACTCGGTGCATGGTGGTCGAATCTGGGCTCAGGCCGACCTAGGCTACCAACAAGGAAAGTACGATGTTCTACCTATTATACGTACCTGACTTGTGATTTCGTCTGACTGTGACCCGTGAACCCTAATCTGAATGAGGGCATAAAATTATACATTAGTATAATTTTATTTTGCATGAACCTACATGCAACTTACATGACTAATATACTATCAATTTTAAATGATGTAATTAGTTCATGTTAGTCTTCATTCCTTATTAAATTTTCAGCAATTCTAATGATAATTAATTATTAATTATCCCCATCCAAATCCCCATTATCTAATTGATAATTTAATTATTAACATGTCCATTTACAAAACAACTAAGCAATCGACAAGAACCCCATGCATAAGACGCTGGAGATCTAGCAACTTGGCAGGGCGTCTTCAACAAACCTTGCATGCAAGAATCCTAATGGAAACAAATAAGATGAGGGATGAAATACTCACACAGTAATGGGGAGGTCGCCTGGGACGGAGATGAGGGATGAAATACTCCCTCCTCCTGCATATATATACACTTCAACCATTCCCTCCATTAAATTCTCATACCCCATCATCCATTGGTATTTCCTAGGTTCAACGAGCCCCTTCATTAAATTCTCACACCCCATCATCCATTGGTATTTCCTAGGTTCAACGACCCCTTCATTAAATTCTCACACCCCATCATCCATTCATGAATAGGTATTTTCTAGGTGACCTTAAGTCGAACCATGACCGGTCGACTTGATAACCAACCATATCGGTTCATCTATATTTATTTCATAATATTTAGGTTCGAGTCTTGTAATAAAAATCATGGTTTTTACAATCTCCCCAACTTAGAAATATTTCGTCCCCGAAATATTATAACAGCAAGATGATAAGCATGATTAATTATATCTTCGGGATCTCAGGCTGCTCCTGTTGTTGCTTCAGGGGCTGACGACACTCATTTTGCAGGTGTCCCGTCCTTCCGCAATTGTAGCACCGACGGGGCTCACTGCATAACCCTGAATGCATCTTGTTGCAATTTTTACATAGTCGATACGGAATCTCCTGAAACTTCCTTTTGCGGTTCCCATCGACATTCCGTTGATAGTTCTGCTGCTGGTGTTCTGCAGACCTATTTTTGCTACTACCCTGGTTGGCATTCTTATGTTGCATAGTAGCCTTCCCTTGTTTCTGTGCATGGACATAGTCGTACACCAACTCATGAGTAGTGGCTGCCTCAATCACTTCGGTTATAGTGCCTCTTGGCGCCGTAGCAACCCTACTCCTCAATTCGGGCTTCAACCCCTAGAAAAATTTGTCTGCTCTGGCCCGGGCAGTTGCCAGACTCCCAGATGCAAATCTCTCCAATTGCAAGAAATTTTTTGCATACTCTCGGACTGAATCATCCCTCTGAGTTAGAGTGGCAAATTCCAGTGCTTTCTTCTGGACAACAGACTCAGGAAAATATTGTCCATTGAAAGCTGTTACAAATTCCACCCAAGGAATGGACGAAATCTCCCGTTGATGGAACGCAGTCTTCTCCATGGATTTCCACCAATAGGATGCTTCCTCCTGAAGCATGCATGTCGCCAACCTCACTTGATGGCGATGAGGCACAGAGAGAGCTCTAAATGCTTTCTCAGTAATGTCCAACCAGCTCTCCGCCTTCATTGGATCAGTCCCACCAATGAATACCTCAGCTCCGTTCCTCCGGAATTTCTCTACAGTGTATCGATCACTGTCGTCCCCAACTGGCAGTACCACTTGTCGGACTACCGGTGGCACTGGGTTTGGAAGTTCCTCTCGCTCGCCCGGGTCAGCTATCCCTACCCGCTCTTGGGCGCTCCCCTGGTCCCCATTTGGGACACTACTAGGACCCGCAGCCGAATTTGGAGCTCCATTCCCTGTTACCAATCCTGGTAATCGTTGCGCTATGTTCTGAATCACAGAACTGGTATTATCTGAAGCCTGCGCAAGTCCCTGTATGGCCGTCAAAATTTGGCCTAACACACTCTCCACGTTCGTGTCCGACTGCGCAGCTTGGCTCGACTTCCTTCGGGTGCCTGCCATCTAAAATTTATTCCGTTATGGTTCATTAAAAAAATTTTTTCAATGATTACTTCGGTTTGTTAGTGAGTCCACTAATTCCCTAATGACATACCCCATTGGAGAAAGATAAATATTGGACTCTTCAACAAGGTACTTGAGTCATAAGATGTGAGCTTTTGGGAAACCATGCTCTGATACCACCTGTAACGACCCGGCCATTTGTCACAACATTGTGGGCCTAGCTGGCCAGGTGTTACTCACAATTAAGCAAATATGTCTAACATTTTTATTTAACAAAAACATATATAAAGATCCCACAGTCTTAGACCGTTTCCCAGTAGCCACACTTATTTCTCAAATAAATAATAAAAGGAGTCCTCATATTTATTTTGCTCCATGCCCTGGTTGTCAATCACCTAATTTCGTATCTGCACACCTGCGGAGGCAATTCCGCGTTAGTGATTACAACACTAAGTAGTATAATAGATAAAACAAATCAAGTACATTCCACTATTTCCTTATGTTTATTTTAATATGCGGTGGAGCGATTCCGCTATACTCCAAAACAATGCGGAGGAGGTATCCGCTGTGATCCGCACACCCCGGCCGTAGCCCTTTTGTGGGGAGGCTACCACTACCGTCTCCAGTGCCAGTGCCTCGCACACCCCGGCCGTAGCCTTTTTGTGGGGAAGCTATCACTGCACTCAGGTGATTGCTACGCCCCGTTTGTGGGGAAGCTCTCACTACCAATTCTAGTGCCAGTGCCTCGCACACCCCGGCCGTAGCCTTTTTATGGGGAGGCTATCACTGCACTCAGGTGAATTGCCTAGTTCCTTGCACACCCCGGCCGTAGCCTTTTTATGGGGAGGCTATCACTGCACTCAGGGATGCTACGCCCCGTTTGTGGGGAAGCTCTCACTACCAATTCTAGTGCCAGTGCCTCACACACCCCGGCCGTAGCCTTTTTATGGGGAGGCTATCACTGCACTCAGGTGAATGCTACGCCCCGTTTGTGGGGAAGCTCTCACTGCCAATTCTAGTGCCAGTGCCTCACACACCCCGGCCGTAGCCTTTTTATGGGGAGGCTATCACTGCACTCCAGTGCGATGGAGGAATCGTTGTGCCTCGCTCACCCCGGCCGTAGCCTTTTTATGGGGCGGCTATCACTACTCCAAAACAATGTCGATGCATTACACAATTTACGCACATAATACGACCCCGTGTCGGACTGAGTCAATTCTTTGACCCCGGTTGCACTCGGTGCATGGTGGTCGAATCTGGGCTCAGGCCGACCTAGGCTACCAACAAGGAAAGTACGATGTTCTACCTATTATACGTACCTGACTTGTGATTTCGTCTAACTGTGACCCGTGAACCCTAATCTGAATGAGGGCATAAAATTATACATTAGTATAATTTTATTTTGCATGAACCTACATGCAACTTACATGACTAATATACTATCAATTTTAAATGATGTAATTAGTTCATGTTAGTCTTCATTCCTTATTAAATTTTCAGCAATTCTAATGATAATTAATTATTAATTATCCTCATCCAAATCCCCATTATCTAATTGATAATTTAATTATTAACATGTCCATTTACAAAACAACTAAGCAATCGACAAGAACCCCATGCATAAGACGCTGGAGATCTAGCAACTTGGCAGGGCGTCTTCAACAAACCTTGCATGCAAGAATCCTAATGGAAACAAATAAGATGAGGGATGAAATACTCACACAGTAATGGGGAGGTCGCCTGGGACGGAGATGAGGGATGAAATACTCCCTCCTCCTGCATATATATACACTTCAACCATTCCCTCCATTAAATTCTCATACCCCATCATCCATTGGTATTTCCTAGGTTCAACGAGCCCCTTCATTAAATTCTCACACCCCATCATCCATTGGTATTTCCTAGGTTCAACGACCCCTTCATTAAATTCTCACACCCCATCATCCATTCATGAATAGGTATTTTCTAGGTGACTTAAGTCGACCATGACCGATTGTATCTGTAAAACCCACGATTCGAGTCAGGGTTTTATATTCAGAACCGGTCCGGTTCGACCGTTATTTTTCGAGTCGAGTCAGTTTCAGAACACGTGTACTGAGCCGGCGCCGGTCTCGTGTATGAGCCATGAGGGTCATGTGTACCCAAATATATGATGATAACGTCACGAACACAGCAGAACAGAATGAGCTATTAGAATATATGAGAGTATGCAGTTCATTTTTTTTATTACGTATATATAGTGGATCGTATAATTAGTTTTAGGCCGTTTACCGTGTTAGAACGCGTTACGGGCATTTTGGGTGGGTTGATAGTTCTAGAGCATATCATTATGATTTTTTTTGGTGTTGTTTGATTTTATGGAATTTTTCCCATATTTTTTTGGAATTTTTATGACTTAAATATTATTTTTGACTCGAGTCGGAGACGAGTCAAGTAATATTTACGACTTTGCCACCACACACCCCCGCCACCGCCACCACGGCGCGACGCCACCCTGGCCGCCGATCGACCGTTGGCCAGCCCGGCCACGGCATGCACCTGCCGCCCGACCAGGCCCGGCCACGAGCTGGCCGCCGCGACGCGAGGAAGACGCGCCTTTGCGGTCGTGCTTCCGTCGCCAATCGCGCCGCCGGGCACTGTCACCGCTGCGATCCAGCAGTCGCCTCGGCACCCTCGATCCCTCAGCCGCCTTCCCCGACTGGAGCGGAGGCCATCGCCGGCTTGGCCGGCCGAATTTAGCGACCCATCGCCGCCGCTCTGTTTATGCCATTTTCCGGTGAGCCGCCACCTCCGTTGGCCATGTCGACCTCGTAGATGAGTTGGGCTCACCGAGCCGGTTCCGAGGGTACCCAACACGACCACTTTTCAGCTAGTAGACGCCGCCGGCGATTGTCGCCGGAAAACCACCGGGAGCCGCTGGAAAACCGCCAGTAGCTGCCGGAAAACCAGAATTTCTGGAATTCGTCGGAATTCACCGGATCTTCCGCGGGGCTCAGCCAGTCGAGCCCGATCGAACATCAGACGCTGGAGAGTGCCAATTCGAGCTCCGAGGCACGCGACGGAACCCTAGCCATCGCCGATTGCCGACGATGAGTAAGGACGTTGATGCAG